>UZAN01047616.1:0-17811 GCA_900618425.1 Echinostoma caproni | reverse complement strand
AGTTTGGGATAATTAATTCTTACTGATTTGACTGATCATCCCTCGGACTGCACCTTCACGGACAATCTTCAGTTCATCGATTCAACCATAAACTCGGAAGCACTAGAATCGAGTTTCGCTCTTCTTTAAATCTTTAAATAAAACATCAAAGCTATTGTATGGACGGTTCTCTGTCTGGGTACCGGTTTGGCCGAACTATTTGTAATTTAAGTAAGGATCCTTATCGCGGATCGGTTTTATGGAAACGAACTTGCTCAATCTATGAGAATATTTGTCACTCTGAATGTCACCCCGCCCAGTTGTTCATCTTTAAAACTATGCTTCGCTATCGGACATCTTTTCAAATCCCTTACGGGCAGTACTAACCAGCTGGTATTGTTTGCCAAATGTTAAGGTATCCCACCTCTGTCAACTTGAAAAATAATATACTCTAGCCTCTGTTGGGCTGTTGGCCCGCTCGAATTGAAAAAAGAATCGTGCGCGCACATACGGACACATACTTGTTGCGTTCCATGCCCATTGCCCCATGATATCGATCTGTGGCAATTTGATCAAATTTCCTGACTTGATCGATTTGTTCCTTGATTGAAAAGTTCGCTCTGTTCATGAATAAGCGAGCATACACAGGAAACGGTGTTCACGAAAAAAACCATATACAGGTTTAAACGAAACTGAAGCAACGGGTCCCTGTGAAACGCTTGTCGATTCGTATAGACAACAGCATTTATACTGAGGTAGATTGTTTTGCCAAATAACAATAGGCAAGCTTTGGTGAGTCTTTATAGACTTGATTTTCCTGATTCCTTTAAACTGAGCAGTAGTGGATACTCCCATTTCATCAGTAGGGGTTGACCTAGACCATGATGCGTTAAGAGGTAACTGAAGAGAATGGAACAGTTTTTATTTACAACAAATTGATAATAACTAAGATGCAACGTTTATGTACACTAATAGTCGGTTGGTCTGCCTTTGTTCTTTCGGACTTTTTCGAGTCTCTTCGGCATGGAATCCACCAACTTTGTTTTGAAGTTATTTTCTATTTTGTGCTCCATTACGCATCGCACTTTTGCCTCCAATCTCCAATGTATAGGTAGCACATTGACCTCCCTCTTCAAAACAAAAACAGATTTTCAATCACTTTGAAATCCGGGCTATTAGAGGTGGAAGTTGCATGAACTGGACCTTAGAGTCACGCATTTTTTCTGAAGTCTAAAGGCAAATAATGAGTGACCCAGACGACTTAACTAAATAAATTTACTAACCTCTCGTGAAACATGACACGGAGCGTTATCCTGAAGAACGATAACCTTTCCAGACTATTTTTCATGAAATTCTGGAAAGATTTTCGTAATCACTGATGCAAATTTCCTAGTGTTCATGGTGCTTTTGATTGATTTTCTGCAATGTGTTTTCAGAGTAATACGAATCAGTTCGTCCTCTTGTTTAGGTGTACTCGGTTAACAGCCCCCATATGCTGTTTTCGCTGTTTTCCCATGGGTTATCCTGTTTATCATGATTTTGTTAACGTTAAAGCATTTGGAAGGTTAGATATCGAAAATCACAACTTATGTGCTCGTGCAATTCTGTTTCTGTCCACTTCTCGGAGATAACGGGAACTTTTCGTTTCGAGCACTGCTTGCTTCACTATAGTGACAACAACATAAACATTCAAAGCTGTGCACAAAAATGACTTTGATTTCGAGGTTGACTTTGCTTGAAGTGGCATTTCTCGAATTCAGTGAGTTAGATATCAAGTACAGAGTATTATCATTATTATTATTATTATTAATAGTAGTAGTATTAGTATTAGTATTAGTGTTGGTATTATTATGAAACCAATTTCTGCGGGTTGCGAAAGAATTTCATTTGGTTATTCAATAGAGTTGCTATAATGGATTATATATTAGATAGAATAATGCCTCATAACAAATAACCGAGAACTATTTTAGGATAATTTTTGAGTTATTCCTATTAGAATATATTGCATTTTCATTCTTGATAAAGTTTGCGATTTTCATGGTGAGATCATTCAATCTTGGCAATCAGTATCAGGCACGTTTAATTGACAGTTATGCAGACTAGAAACTACGTAGATCGAAGTAGACAAGATATAAGTTATTGTCCATACCTATGCAGTAATATAGGTGATAAATATAATGAAACTTCATTTGATCATAAAGCAAATATTTTGGTACATCACAATCGGCCAATACTGTAGGTGTTCTTTAAACTCTGAAGTCTATTTTGGTAAAATGAATGATCCAAAATATAGGTAAGGACGGTATTGATGGTATTCGGAGCAGCACGTGATCTCACTAATCTGGTGATTCCCGAAAGGCGTGATTGCACGCAATACTTTAGGTTTATTCAGTGCGGAATAAATCGGCCGCACGGTGGATTTAAAATCTGAGGCACATATTCATTCCTTCAGGATGATGCAAACTGAAGACAAATGATTTGGATTGAATGAAATAAAGCGCCATTGAATGAGCTCAAACAGAAGGCATTTCTAACTGTAGTCGGTATCCCATGCTTGTTGATGGAGCATTTATATCACTGAATCAAATGTATAATTGTCCGTTTTATTTTTATTGACTGACAGGTTATGTACAAAGTTTGAATGGTTGATATTTGTTTTCCGGGTGTGGCAAAGTGTCCCTTACCATGTAGTAACCCTAGAAGCATAGAAGAACTGTTTGATTAGACGTATCAGATATTATTCGAGAATGATGTTCACCTAATCTACTAGGATTAGGATGAGGGTTAGGAGAGCTTGGTAATCCGACTTACTGGTCACCTGGGTTAACTGAGCTCAGAGAGAGTCGAATCACTGCCCAGTACACCGCATCATTACAGTGCCGTTGTTCACATGGCAATGAACCAGTTCGGACAGTATCGGTGATCAGTGCGTTGTGCTACCAAACGCGTGTTCGCAGGGGTTCAAAACCCGGTGGATTATATAGATTTGTACACGACTGATGAATTCCAACATGGATAAACTAAACAGTTAGATCGCATCGCTTCCAAGGGGCTTCACAGTTGACGGGCATTTTGCGCCACACAGAACAGATCACGTTTCGTAAACATTGATAAATTTTATTGACGTGCTTATTTGATGTCGGAGGAAAAATGGAAGAATATATTGGCCGGTTGGGATCGAAATGAATCCAAAACCAGGTGGCCACGAGTCGGTCATCTATCAGATGGAAATAGACACGATTTTATCCCAATGACACTGTCCAATGCATTATGCATGTCTTGATGCTACCTCCCATACATAAATTCCGTCGTACATAGTCACGACGAAACAAATTCCAAAAAAAAGCTTGTACTAATTGACTGTACGTTCTCTCCATTTCTATGCATGTTCATGAAAAAGTAGTAATATGTACCAAAAAAACAGTTTGACGGATATCTAAATATCCCAAATAATGACTGCGCATAAACGTAATCGTGTCATGGAAGTGCGTGAACGGTTGGACCGACAAAAAACCGTTGTTACGTTCCGTTGCATGACTGTATATATCGCGCGAGCTGGGCTGGGGAATAGTGACACACACACACACGTTAATAGAGTGATCCGGACGAGCGTGCATCATCTTCATCATTCCACACCGGTCCAATCAGGCACAAAGTACAGTGTACAACATCATGGATTAAAATCAACGCTGTTTTTTCCCGTAAAATGGTATCGATCATGTCCGGAGAAATGCCAGTCACAGTTTGTTGGACCACAAGGCTAGCGGGTGGTCAAGGGAGGAGGGCGGGGGGGATTTGGTTTTCAGCTGGTGAAAAACAAAAAACCATGATGTTGGCACGCAAACCTCGCGGGCACGGGGGTATACGAATGCGATAGGATGAAATCAAGTGCTTATTCATCATCAGCCCAATTCACGACGGGAGGCCAGATTCCGTGATCTGAAAAAATACATTGGTCAACGAAGTTGCGGAACCAAAAGCGGACAGTGGATTTCGTGCGTGATGCACCTGACAGTCCGATGTCAAGCGCATTATAGTTTACAAGCATAATGGAGAAGTCAGAAGCACGGGTGTGCGCAGTGTAGCCATGGTCATTTCGCCGTATCGGTAGACATGTGCATGCTGCAGTCAATTGGATTTTTATAATCAGTAGGATGAGAACAAGATCACTAATCACAATGGACAATATGACACAACAACGCAAAAGACGAGAGAGAGAGAGAGAGTAAGGGCTGATGACCAAGACAAAGTTAATGCGACTAACCATTCACGTTGTTTGAACAGACCGAGTTTAAGAGTACGAATGGCCATAGAGCCTCGGAAAATTTCAGTAACTTTGTGTTTGTTGTGTTGTTGTCAATGTCCTGAGATGTGTGGGTTACAGTGCCGCAGTTTTCGTTCGAATAGGTATTATGTTATCTGGTTGCTAAATATTTTCAACGCCCAACGACGTGCGTGAAACAATCATTCACCTCTAAGAAAGCGAGCGACGATGAGTTCGGAACCGTTGCGTCATCGAACGAGCAGAGAAGACTTGGATCTTTGATAACACAACACCTAATCAAACGGTAGCATTGCGTCACTCCAACCCACGAACTTTAGGACACAGACAAGGCAACAAACGCAAAGTTACGGAAATTTGCCAAGGCTCTAATCTAACCAAGCAACGTGGATGGTTAGTCGCATTAGCTCGAACTTGATGATTAACCGCCTACCCTCTCCCGTTTTTTGTATTAGTGTGTCGTGTTGTGCACTGTGATTAGTGATCTCGTCTCACGGATATTATCTCAATGGTTATAAAACCACTTTGAGTGCAGTATGCACGCGTGTACAGATGCAGCGAAGCAACCATAAACACAGTGTGTAAACCCATGTTTCTAATTTCTCTAGTTAAATTAGTGACGGGAAAACAGTGTTTTCACAATCGCTATGCTCTTTGAATGCATACCGCGCGTAAGGCCTTGGGTTCGGTTCTAAGCCAAGTAGAAAAATCCCTCCCCCCCCCATTGACGGGACACTCACTGTAAGGTAAGATCAACTTGGTATTGTCTGGTCAGTCAATCAGAGTCGTGTTCAACAATGCAGTCTAACCCACAAATTACCGTAAACTCCTAGTCAAATGAATGAGAAATTTATCTATCTATCTATCTATCTATCTATCTATCTATCTATCTATCAATTTATCTATCCGTGTCTATCTATATATCTACCTATCTATCTGTCGATCTACCTATCTGTCTATTTATCTATGGTCCATCGATTGTTTATCTATCTATATATCTATGCATATTTCTGTCTATCTATGCTATAAATCTATCTATCTATCTATGTATCTGAATATCTATCTAACTATCTGTCTATTTATCTATATGTCTATCTATCTATCTATCTATCTATCTGTCTATCTATCTTTCTAGTGATATATCCATCCACTATCTATCTATCTATCTATCTATCTATCTATCTATCTATCTATCTATCTATCTATCTAGCGATACCGAGATCTCTGTTGGTGATTCCTTTTCGTATGGTGCCTGTAAATATTGAATGGGTACAAAGAATACCGGCCGAAAATGGATACAACTGCTTGATTCCTTTCCATTCGTATTCTTCCCCTGTTCTCGGCCGGAATCATGGATCCCTCGGGGATTATCCCATTTTGGACCCCCTTTTAAATGACGCACAATTTTCAGACAACAAGAAATTATCTATTCTCTTAAGCTTCAAATCTGTGTGCACTTCTAAGGAGCGTTGTTGGTTTTGCGATGTCGGGGATTACATCTTCAAGACTTTGAATAATTTGATTATTGCTAATCGATAAATGTGAAATTTGCTTATTGTCGCAAGTGGTGATTCGATTCGAATGACCGTGTTGTCAGCTGGTGGTCAATAACGCTTAGTTTTGAACGAGTGATTCAATAAAAACTTCTTACTCATGTTGTGTAAAAGGATATGCCTCTTATGGTATTTGTAACCGCCCACCGAAACCTGAATACTATACACCCACCCCACTCCATCCCACTCTCCAAATACCTTCCACACAGAATCATAATCGGATTCATTTGCCTGGTTGCTTTCGCCTGCCTTGGTTATCGTTTGGCCGATTGGTTCGCACGATATCGAGCCATGAAAGGCTATTTCGTGTACACCGGTCCAGTGGCCGAACGCGAAGACAGTTCGAAAGAAGCGCTGGTTCGTCACCTGTCACACAAGAACGCTTCCGGACTGTCTCAACCAATTCAGACATTCGAGCATCATTCGACCGACGATCGGATCGCCGCAGCTTATCAATCCGCGGGACCCATTCATGCGGATACGCCGCGGTTGACAGTCACACTTTGTAATTTGAATCCAATGCGGTAGGTATTGGGTCCTGCCCCACGCCCTCGCGCTCCCGTACGGGCCCGTTCCGTTCCACCACCCATAGATGGTCTCATTTGTTCGCAATGCTTTCGTCTATTGGATGAAAAGCGCATTTTTTTTTATCTTACTCGCTATCAGGCATCGATGAATCAACTGTCCTTTCTGATTTGGCTAGGGTAAATCTGATTCAACAGCCTTACTTTTACTAAAAAAATAATAAATTCACTCACGGTTACAGCGGTGAAATAAATTTCCAATCAGTTCACATGATCCTGGTTGAATTGTGGTATTAATCAGTCGAGTGGAGAATACAAGCGAATTCACCATAGTTTCCCCGTAACGAATTTGAATAAAACACAAGTTTGCACAATGTATCCCCTGAATCGTTTCGTTGCATCCGTACACGTGCATAATGCAAAGTCAAATTCAGAGTTTTATTATGGGAAATACTTACAAGCGGTTGCTTTTCTAGTCCCATAGGATTTGGCGCAGACGAATCGGTTCACAGTACATACAAAGTAGATGAATGTCACAATTTGTCCTTGTTTCGTGCACTTCTACGGCTGTTGAAATTTGGGACTTTTCAGAGCTTCATCCAGTTTGTCCTTGAATGAATCAATTGTGGGCGCAGAGACAACGTGTGGTGGTAGAGAATTTCAAGTAATGCGAATGAATAACGCCGACATGCATATTGTGATCGTTAATATAGATGATCAGTGAATAACATAATCGTAGGAGGAGAAAGACTGCGATCAAAATTAATCACCAGACACATTTGTTACCAAGGTAGCGCCAGAGTGATAAGTCATTCACGCTGCTTACACAGTTTGGGCTGGTAATTTTGAATGGCTAGTGCGTCGGCTTTATTTCAGAACCTTGGTGTTGTTTGTGTTGTAGAGGATTCTGAACGCGTCGCGCAGCATCACACAGTGTTTGATTTCGATCAGGTGTTGTGTGATCGATGAACTAAGTTTCCTACGGGACATTGGTGACCTCAAACTTCGAAGTTCCCACTCATTGTTTTCTCCGGTCCGACCGGGATGGGCTCGGTTACTCGGTAAAGCTGTTGTCTCCTCGCTTTCTGCCGATGTAGATGGCCGAGCATCCACAATTGAACTGATAGATACACTTAGATTTGGCGTATCACTCTGGCGCTACCTTGGTAACAAATGTGTCTGGTGCGTAATTTTAAACGCAATCCTTTCTCCGCCAATGATTCTGTTATTTACTGACCATCTATATTAATGATCACATAGACTACAGTATATGCATGTGTACATAGATGCAGTGAAGTTGTGTAAATCTGTGTTTTTGACTTCTTTATTTGAATTCACCATCTGTAATATTTTTACCCGACATTGAATAACCAATCCATGCTTGTACACACGTGAAGGCTCATGTTGATGCTTCTCTCTTAACAATAGTATTGCATGTCTTAACTTTTCGGTTCTCAGCCCATAAAACGTTCATTTATGACTTCCAAACTGACTGTTTGATTTTCAGAGTGAACTCTTCTGTACTGATATTTGATTGCAATCAAAAATCAAAAAGTAAATTCTTTTTTTTCGGAAAAAGATGTGTCATTTGAGGTGGACAACAAGTTTTTATTCTTACGTGAATCCTGTTCAAAATGGGTGTTTAAAAAGTATCCCCCCAGCTGATCATCTCCCCCGATTATGACATAATTTGCGGCGTAATCGTCATGTAACATTCGCGTCGGATTAACCAAACGCAACATCCATCCGCTTGGAAAACACCCTCAGCGGAGTTGCCGATTTCATCGTTTTCCTTATTGTTCCATAAATCTGTAAACAGTTCTGGTTTCCAACTGGATTGTCCTTGACTAGTGATCGACACAAACCTGGTCACAACGGGGTTCCACCCAGGACGGAGAAAGAGACAATCCATTTGACAGTTATCACTAGGGTTAGCAGGCTTCGAATTGAGAAGTGGACGCGGTCTATTATGTAGTTTCAAAATTACTCTAACCGAGTAGCTCGGCCACTGAATTCAAGCGCAAGCACACACACACTCACACATACACGTCATGTCTTGTGCTATATTCTCCCGTTGGGTCCCTTCCAGGTGAAACATCATCTCAATACACTCCCAATATGTATCCCCTTGCTATCAAAAACAGATTCAGATTCACATTGATTTGTGAATTCCTGTACCAAATTGAATCACGTGCCCTTGTGTTTGATGAAGTACGCTAAAATTCACTCCTTGGTCTTCTTTGAGATTTGGCTGCTCTATTTACCGCATGTATTCCACAGGATAAGGAGCAGCTCTGGGTGTTTCCACACAGGGATTGCATGAACACATTCCCTGTTTCCAACGGGCAACTATTTTCTCTCCGCGAACTCAGATATTGGTGGACTGCGTACGAGTGTCACACGTCCTTGAATAAAACGTCAAAAACCTTTCTTTCGGTTATGTTTACCATTCGAGATTTGTTCATTTACCAGATCACACATCAGAATCGTGATGCTGTTAGTTCATCTTTGAAAACACGTCGGCGAGTTACACGCCTCCACATCCTCACACTGTTTGTTCTGGATTACTTTGGTCGTGTAGAGCGATACGCGGATCGATAGCAGTGTGTGTGTGTGCATTATCTCCTCACTGTCACTGTGGTTCGCTGAAGATCATTTACCAGACTTTACCGTGGATTCGATCATTTCCGGTTGTCCCAAACGTTGTTTCACACATTCTTTCCACCAATTAGGGCTGTGTGCCTTAGTGCCGGAGCCGTCGGTCCTCTTCCAAATCATTGCTACTCGTTCCCCGGTTCTCTGTCCATCATATTCCACCTCAATAGTATACGCTTTTGACCAATGATAGCACGGAACACTGGTCAGGACAAAGGTTAGATGCGTGAGTGATTCTGTGCACCAAACCAGAATGGGTATATTTGTCTTGTGTGTTTACGGGATGTGTAAATGCAGTTCAAATACTTCAAGCGAATGATCCTGTAGGGAATTGACTGTGATAGGTGCAATTTTAGGTCATAAAAGAGCCCCGGTAGAGTAAGACATTAGGACATAAAACTTCGAGTTTGATTGGTGGTTGACTGCGGAACCAGTAGGCAAAATTACTGTACACCCAGTGGAGGGATAGACCAAAGGAATAAAGTGCAGAAGCCGGAAAATCTCCGCGGTTATCTTGATAATGGTATGCACTCGTCGTGTCATGCATTTATGACACATTTGACAGCCCAAAGTCTGTACCGGGGTTCAAACCGGAGCGTACAGGGACCCTGCTGGCAGTGAAGTGGATAAAAACACAAAATTCAACCTTTTCTTCGAATGGGCTTAGAAACTCAATGTATAATCGTCAATTGATGTAAATAAAAGTAAGCATTCATTGAATTATTTTTTATTGTAACCCTAGATAAGTGATGAACTGGTTTATTAAACGAGGACAACAACGACAAGAACAATAGCAACAGGTGGCTGGGACCTAAGAAGCAGATAATTCCTAAATATATATATATATATATATGTGTTCAAATATTGATATATACATTGACAAAACCTACATCCGGGATCAACCGAGTTTTAACTTTAAATTGGTCATAGCTGGAACGGATTAGGTTAGACAGGCTACGCTCATCGAGTGTCATTAGCCTCCTTTGACGAGGACCACCGCAGAAATGCGTTTTCCATATACCAGTGCACAAGGTAATCCTTTCACGAAATTGTGCAACGTATTTTACTTTGGCATGCACATGCTTTCAATACACCGAGTATAGTGTTTTGACACTCTCATGTGGAGTCGGGACAAGTATAACTGGAGTATAATTTTTACTGATATGTGTTTTTCGGGTTTGTTTTGTCCAATACAGGCATTCTATGAGTCCAATTTTTCAGTGACCCGGTGGGCATCAATAATTCACTCCGGAGCGTTGTATTACCGTGCAATTATCAGTTAGCGTACATTTTCATGAAATAAAATAGAAATAAACCAAATGTGTAATCGCAAAGCCTGGTCATTTTCTAGCAATTATCCACACACACACGCAAACTTAGTCTATTGGAAATGAATCACCACTCCTCCTCCACCCGCGCTCTAACCTCGTGGATTCCCTGAACGGTTGGCGCCGGTGGAACATGCATTAATCGACGAATCCTGTTTGACGAGGTTATCTTTGATCTGATCCATTCTCCCGCAACCATTCGTTGGTACCGGATCGGCTGAGTCATTCAGCTCCTCTACCCGGATGAAATTGCTTTCTGTTCGTGCACACGAATATCGAACAATGGAATACAGATCTGTGAGATTTGATTGAGAACTCCCGGGTCGCAAACCTTCTCATTAAATGCATGATTGCATGATAAGCGAAAAACTTTTGTCTGCCCTATAGATCCGAGTCCAACGATGATCAGAGTCCCTTTCTGAATGCCAGTGGAACCACATTCGAAATGTAGATAGATATATGCACGTCAATATCCTCGTGGCATCTAACATGTCAGTACGGTCGACGTTAGTTGGACGTAGGCAAAATTAGGCATTCACAAATCATTTTGTTTTCATTGTTGTTTTGCTTTGATTACTGTGGAAACATTCCGAGGAAGAAAACCGATTTTCAATGGACTCGCAGATTTGTTCAGATTTATTCAGTTGATTGAACTGTCTTTGTTCGCAGTGAAACAACCAGGAAGTCGATTGAAACAATGCTCATGCGAAAGACTAGTTCCACGTTTCGATCGTTCTGATCCTCGCTTATACGCCCCCGAGCACATTGTCCATGAGGGAATTCAGAATATTTTCCGAGCACCAATCATGTTCCATTATTTCTCGTATGTGCATTCTTCACTCTGTGTGTGTGTATTTGTATGTTCACAGATCAACAGTTCAACAGACAAGACACGACCTCTCTTACAACTCTTGGTTTGATGAACTTTCCCACCAGATTACATGTTCATTTAGCCCTGATCTTTACTAACTGTAAGCCAGAAGGAAGAAGACAAATGTCGCGCGAGATGAGAACATTTCGTTGAATCTTTTCAATAGCGGACTTGAAACAAATAGGCATATGCATAGCTCACGGACTATTTTATCATGGTGAATGAACGTGTACAATCGATGGAGAAGATTGAACGAAATGTTAAAATCGCGCGACAGTTGCCTTCTTTCTGCGTTGATAACGGGTCAGTCATTGTTGCCTGTGAAAAAGCACGCACCCTCTAATAAGTCTGATCGAATGATCGGATTTAGTAGGTGATGGAGTACGCTATCGTTAGCACTATCTAGAAATGTCAAGCAACCGAAATGATCATCTGTGAATCTGAAAAATGTGGAAGTAATGGTTGCCTCAACCGACTTTTTTGAATTTGCAAATCAGGATCCTTCAATGGTTCAGCTTACTCCCATCACAATATACGAGCCGGACAATTGCGCCCGGATAGAGCTTGTACCTCAGTGATGTTAACTGTATTTGCAAGACTTCTACTGCTCAGAATTGTTTCAGAAGCGGTGATAGATGCCAGATACCAGTTCACTTACACACATTCACGCTTCACACTGGATATCGTCGCATTCTCGGTGCACTGCATAATTACAGCAGTGGATGGTAACAGTAAGATCATGTGCCCAGCTCACCTTAACTACCAGAATGCTTTCGCTTGCTTTGTCAGGCCTGCATATGCTTCCGAAAAAAAGGTGTGAATCAAGTCCTTTGGAAACGCATACGTGCAAATTTCACTAACCGTACTCATTTCAGCCACTATGCCAGGATAAGATTTGTGCATTTTGCTCTGTCAACATCCGCCGGGGTAGACAGGGGGGGGGGTTGCTACAAGATGCTATTCTTTCTCTGTTCCCCTGTTTGTCCGATTTGTCCCTTGAACTTCTTATTCATTCTGTTCCTGATGCATGTAAAATAAGCCGATAATGTAGAACGTGCGCGGGAGCATTTGTCTGACCATCTCCAAATATCACGATTCGACCGATTTATTACAATCTGATACCGGATTTCAATAACTCGCTTTCCCCTGTACGTTGTCAGTGACTAACCAACACCACGGTTTACCACGATGAGCAAAAGTCTCGGAGAGTTTTCTAGCTCATAATCTGTCATGATCCCCGTGTGTCACAAGACGCTTTGTTGGTTTAGAAGAATTTCCGGTTGGTCCCGTCAGGACTCAAATGCATTCTCACCCTCGCACATAAGCGTTCATGAATGCTTGCATCATTCTTCGCTACTCGTATGGTTTTTCAACTAATTTTTCTCATCCTAAAGCGAAGGATATTAGTGGTTTCTTGCAGCTTGTAAAGCACCTATCAAAATGCAATAGGTTTTCTTGCAGTGAACATCTGTAGTATCTAATGTGCTCACACACACACACACGGTGATGCATGTGAAGATTGTGCCTATTCAGTATTTATAGACGTTTCACATTGTCTACATATTGGATTGTATATAGCCATGTCTACACTGACCGCACACAAACCAGGTTTAAAGTGTTACATTCCCCGTCTAATCTTATTCTTACCGCAAGTGCATCCTTCCAAGTTTATCGTATCTCCTGTTCGACCGTGAAAAAGGTAACCGGTGCAGACGTATCTGACTAACTAATTTTACCGGTTCACAAACGTTTTATTCAGCTTCAATCGTTGTCAGATTGTTCGCAGTAACTACAATCGGATCGGTTATTGTGGGACTCCGAGAGAATTCTGACCATTAAACATGTTTCTTTGAGAATGTCAGTTTTCAATTAATTCATAAATACAATGTTATCATTTAAATGAGTTGGAAATTGTTATATGATAGACGAAAAAGAGCACTGGACAGCTGTTTCGTCCTGTTTGGGACTCGTCAGCCCCAAGTCGCACAAGGTGATAACCGTCGACTGTGTAGCTCCGGGGTAAGGGTTTGAGGTCCCGGCCCGAATGTTCGCGGTTTGAGTCCTGACAGGGACACACAAAACGCACGCATTACTGACGAGT
The DNA here is from genome assembly GCA_900618425.1 of Echinostoma caproni. Taxonomy (NCBI): domain Eukaryota; kingdom Metazoa; phylum Platyhelminthes; class Trematoda; order Plagiorchiida; family Echinostomatidae; genus Echinostoma; species Echinostoma caproni. The sequence continues at coordinate 4,518 of UZAN01047616.1, read as the reverse complement.
CCCAAACAGGACGAGACAGCTGTTCAGTGCTCTTTGTCGTCTATCACAGACATTTCTAACGCATTTTAGTGTATCCAACTAGTGAGGAATTGATGATCTCCGAAGGATTGAAACCCACGGCCAAGATCATTACCAATGCCAGGTACCTGTGAAGTACGGAATGGGCTAATCCAAACATTCACCGTTTAAAGTGTGTGTGAATTGATTGTATACACTTTAGCATAAGTTGTTCCAATCTGACAAGCTGTTCAATTTGTTTGTTTGCTTTTGTAAGAAAAATGCAGTTATACTAACATACACGGCTATCTAAACACATCTTGATATCGTCTACCCGTAGATCATAATTTCTTTTATTGTTCACTTTAATGCCATCTCTCAGTTGGAACTATAGCCTAGACTGTAGCAAATTGTTTGCAACCAATCAATAAATTTACTAGTTCAAAATTTGGTTTGCCCTATTGATCACGATTATTTGCAAATTGGTTTCACAACCGATTTAACAAGTCTGATTGCAAATCTATGACTTTTTTTACACGCCACGGTTTCTCGCCCCCAGCCCCACCCCCGCACACACGTTGCTCATGACAACTTCTTGCTCGTCTTATTTTCACATGCTTGACTGACTAAGTTACAATACCCTGTTGGTAAACTTTTGAAGCATCAGCTCACCAATATGGGATGTGTTTCTGAACTTTGAATAACTTCATTTCGTAAGCAGCGAAGGGTGTTCAGCCGGTCGGCACGATCGCAAACGTTTGCATTTGTAGCGGGGTACTATAAACTTGTACTAATTTGGGGATGTTTATTAATTTGATACTAGTGACCTTACATACCTGTGGCCAGATTATCAAACTTATTGTTTTCAAATGTTGATCACCGGTAATGAACAAGCAATTCCTCACAACTGTCCCTCCAAGTTCCATACCCGCTTCCTATTCGAAATTCTCTGAGTCCACACATCTGTACAGTCACTTTCCTTCTGTTTAGTAAATAGCCAATATCACCCCACATGCACACGTTGTCGAACTTCCAGCACCCTCCTTTTACACTAATCTTTCCCTCGTCGTTTAAATCATGTTTGACTTGTTGTTGCCTCGTTTCACTGTAGTATGTGAATTATGTAAACTCTGGGTTACCTGGGAATAGCTGGAATTGTGAATAACCAACCGTCAGCACATTGTACATCTTGAATAACTTTTGATTAGGTCTAAACTTGGAATCGTATGACTGGCTAAAATTACGCACACGTTCACAACTGTATAGGACACTCGGCAAAATGGGTCCGGAACAGAACAGAACGGAACGAAACAGATTGTACACGTTAACTTTTTCTTGCACCCTTCACCTTTGATAGCTGGAACTCAATTCCGGTACAACTTTGTCAGATCGTAAAAAGAACGACGCTCGGATTGCAATCGAATGCGACGAATGAACAAACGAATGACTCCTTTTTTATTTCGGTCAGACGTGTGCTTTAGGAACTAGCGAGCGACGGCAAGTTACGACTGAGGCGGCTGTAAGCGATGCAAGCGCATAAATTTGCCCTCGTAAATGAACACAAATCCATCACGATAGACTATCATATTGACCAGTCATACGCGAGTTAGCCAGCTATAAGAAAAGGGGTTTTGACTTCGGAGCACTATACATGGTCTCAAATGTCAATCTACCGCATATCTGTCGTGCGTGTGTGTGTAGGTATAACCTTGAGGAAGAATCATCCCAGAACGGGATGAACTCAACTGTTCCTCTTCTTCCATTCAGCTGAATACAAAAATTCGATCAAAACGAAGACAAATCTTTGAAAACACTAAACACACTCCACTGGGCATTGGTTTTCCGAAGTCTCGGTGTTGAAAGATTGAAATTTCACATGAATATTTGCACAACCGTAATATTTTGTCAATGAATGAACATCTGAGCTGTTCCGACAACCATGATATGAGAAGTCACACAAAAGATGGTGTACGAGAGACCCGCTCCTCAAGGTGGATTTATTTCTAGTCATTTTTACCCCTTGTTCACCGATCTGGGCAGTTTGTTTTGTGAACGTTTCTTTCCTGGTGGAGGTGACATTTTCAGTGCTAGAACAAATATTACCTCGACTAGTGATCAAACATATGCAAACCAATAGGCCAACTTGGAGAACAGGTGATCATCATCACAGGTCACCAAAGTTCTACGCTAACCGATTTCCATTATTTTGTTTCTTGGTGCACAATCAGTCAGTTGGGGTGAAGAAACAATTAAAAGACTAAAATTCACACAAAAAAAATCCAATTTTATTTACATATTATCCAAAATACTTTTAAGAGTCCAACATTTAGAAATTATGTGAAATAAGGATAAATGTATGAGAATAAATTCCTTGAGAAAAGAAAAGACGTTGGAGTGACAGTTTCCATCTTTGTTTCTGTGAAAATTGCATAATGATACTGTTGGAGAGAGGAAAGGAATCACGCACAGATTTGATTAGTTCCAAATGTTGGTAAACAAAACTGATCCCGTTTCAATTTTCCATATCGTCGAAAAGGAATGAACAAACTAAAACGTGCCCATTTCCGTTTTATGAACGCCTCCGGTTTCAATCTTCATGAGAAATGTGTCGTTCTTTATCGTTTCCAATCAGGTTGCATGATTCACTTTCTGTGTCCAGTCAAGCACTACCATTAGCCCCTGAATTCCGTCCTCTGGACCGCAACAAACTGCGTTTCTATCAAGATGCACATCACCATATATGCGTGTGTGTCCCCCAATTATCCAAGGGATTCTGCAACTATCTGTGAGATGGATATAGCCGAGGAGGAACATGCGCTGTACAGATTTCTGGGAGGGATCAGGTCTGAACCGTATCCAAGGTCCTGATCCTTTTCCAAACATCTTCAAATTTGTCATACCACGAGATTAGTTTAAGCTTTTCAGATATTGCCCTCTAAGTAAAGCCCGTTTCCGAGCGGATGACTGAAATTCCAAATGACGATGATAATACTACACGACCGTGGAAAAGCAGTGCGGTCTCACAATTCATGAAACAGAACTTTGCCTCTATTAATTAGCTCTACAGATTGGACAATGTATTGATTGTTCTGGCCCTATTTTTATTCGCTCTCTTAGTCAGTATCAACGATGCTAACGTCTGACGAAATTGTATTGGGAGATCCCGCAAATGGCTATCAATCGCGTGTTGAACATTTCCTATCGGGAGGAGAGCCGTGTGCACCAGGTTGCCTGATATCCTAATAATGTAGTTGAATTCATTGTTCCTTTAGGTTACCACTGGGATGGGCGTGAACCGATTTGTCGAGCTCCAAAACCTCCTTAAACTCGAAGCAACCAAACCGCCAGGCCTTGTCTATTTTCGGTCTGTGCTTTTTACTCGAACCAATAAGCAGAAAAAAATCAAACCAGTCATGGTTAAGGGCATTCACCTCAGAATTTGGTGAAGATGATTTGTGACCGAGAGACCGGTTTGGACGGTAGGTTGGTTCGATTGACCAGCAATCATTGGTATACACCTAGTGGGTTAAAATAAACCCCATGATTAGTGTTACCAAGGCATTTCTTTCTCTCTCTATTTTGTCAACACCTGCTCAACTAATGGGATTAGGAGTCATACCTAGGGCTGAGTTGATGTGATCGGAATTAGCGTGCATAAGCATCTTCCTCCCGTTATAAATCCCAGATTTAATTCGTACGGACTATCGGCTCACCATGGCCATCAGCGCATTCGACAAAGCCATCTGCCCCATCAACATCAGTGCGTGTGAGTGAGGATAAAAGTGTGAGCAAAAACCGGCCACAGAACTAATGTGATTTGTTTTTCTCAGTCTGCACTCCACGTTCAGCCCCACTAGACGTCAGCGTGCAATCCAAGAAACGAAACGAAACGAAACTTAAGAGTGTTTGTATGGGATAGCTAATTGTGATAGGAGATCCAACAGCCGAAAAGGTCCTTATACCTTTTGCAATTCCAATTGTCCCAATATCATTTCGAAATGTCCGGATATCATTTCAAGATGACTGGGTATAATTTCAAGTTGTCTCGTTGACCTCATCGGCGGAGACAAGCCTTCCAGCGATGTCTGGATGACCATCATGCAGCACAGATTTCTCTACCTCCTGTTGAAGTGCGCGGGGGACGATCGTGAGGCGTGCCTCGATCACATACGCCTCGATTCCCATGACATACATATCGGTTGTTTATCTTGCAAACACGCGTACGCGACTGTGTGTGCCCCCCTCCACTGATATCAGTGAATCAAGCGCGATCAACGTTTGAACCATTGCTTACATCCATAGTACGATGCTGCAATGGAATTCATAAGATTCTTGAGCGCCGCAGTTCAAAGAATAACTTTCAGTGCTGCAAACAGTGGATGCGTCTTCTCAACATTAAGCGTCCTCTAGAGTCCGAACACAGATATGTTGTCTGTCAGCTGAGAATATACAAAGGCCGGTGGCAAGAAGTTTTACCAGACAAGCATGTGCGTTTCCTGTCATTGACGTCCACCGAAGTCA
>UZAN01047615.1:12067-23917 GCA_900618425.1 Echinostoma caproni | reverse complement strand
TCTCGCGAGGCACTTCCCGCCACTGCGTCTGTGCGTCTGGTCGGATGGGCCCCATTCTTGCTTCGGTCGCTAGCCAGGACTCTCTTTGAACTGCCTTCCATCACAATATGATAGAGCACTGGAGATGATCAAAAATGTAGAGCAAATCAACGTAACCGTTTGTCTTATAAAAAGCAAATGGCAAGACACAAAACTGGATGTTGGAATATTCGTTCATGAGAAAATTAGCGGAAAGAGTTCGAAGAGCAAGTGTATAATGAAGATGAAACGTTTATCATTTCGGAAGAAGCGTTGCAATCGAGCTGAAGAGGGACAGAGTGATTCAAGAGGAGACGCCACATGGCTTATGAATAAACGGTCGATACTGTAGGAAATGCTTCTGTGAACATGGAACAATGGACTTCGGGGCTTCACTGTTAACGAATTGTTTGGTTTGTATTATTTATATTATTTTGGCGTAGGTCGCTTTGATGTGGGACTGACTACACGCTGGACACCTAACCTTAAAAAGCCATGTAGGTGGGGCAGGGTGTGTTCCTCAACCTGGTCCGGAATGCGGACGCATGTTATCAAAACGGTGGAGACAGCCGCGCCCAAAAACCCTTGCCGGAGCCAAAGGGTCCATTGTGGGTGTAGACCCCGAAGCCTTTGGGGGGGCCCAAACCAACCGAGTCTGAAACGTAATGGCGAAACTATGCAGTCTGGGGTAAAACCAAACTGAGAAGGGATGAGCGGAAATAACATATCACGAAGAATATGCGGAAAGCGCAAAGGCCCGAAAAAATATATATGACAGAAAAAGGCGCATCAAAGAAAGATCGGAACGAGCTAAGTTGAAAAGTGAACATTGCTGCTTGGTCAGCATGTGTCACGGAGATGAGATGGATCAGACGGGTAGACATGGAAGGACGGACCTAGAACGAGGAGAAGTAAAGGTGAAAAACCTACTTCAGGTTTCCACCTGAAAAGTTTGTGTTCCACTGATCAAGCTTTAAAGCTCGACCAGTGTAGTGATTAGAAATGGGTTGGAAAGTGAACGCTTCTGGCTAGTCAGCCAATGACTTCATCCACATTCGCACTTTATGCGAAGCAAGGATGTGAGAGTACCAGCAAAAGCACCAGAACGGCATTCTAGCCAGGGCACGGATAAACCGGTAATTCCTGTACAAATTAATGCAACGAACCAGGCGAAAAACCCCATCCGCCCATGCCCCATATGAACCTGAAGGTACCCCATCCATTCCATCTTCAGAAGTGGTGGAAATGTTCCGGTCCCGCTTCTACCAACTTTGAAATTCCCTCTTTAGTCAGTCATTCAAATCTCCATCCCGTAACCCACCAATCTCCGTTAGGTTACGCTGTCTTCACAGTCTAAGGAGTGGAAGAACAATCATACGAGTGTACTCCTTTCACTCGACGGGTCCGAATGAAATCCATCCGCGTAAACTGGAAGAATCCTCAGGTTCCCAAGTCACCAAGTTATCTTCATTACTACTACCCCAAATTATAATTCGTTTGGCACTAATAACCACTGTTTCTAGTTTCACTGCAGTGTCAAATATGTGTTGTTCCGATAAACTGATTACCTGATCTGCGGACGCACATGTTGGGAAGTTATGCTTAAACAGCGCTGTCGAGTGACTTATGCTGTTATCTAGTGCAGCGACTTTCCATCGGAGTTCGTGTATTATCGAGCCTTGTAGGTGAAGGGCAACTGCAGTCGCTTCTAGCGCTATATGAATATGGCTCAGTCGCTGGTTTCGGACACCTCATGTGGCATGGGGGTTTCCCGCAAAGGTAAAGTTTCCTCGTCGGAGGACTCGGAAAGTTTAGACTACATAATTAAAAGAGAGAAATACTAGTAAAATATAAATTAGGGACAGACAGTGTTTACGATATGGGGGGGAACAGGTACCGGGACTAATTAGATTCAACGAGAACACTAGGAATTGGATAGGAGCAAATAGTGCTAGTCTGAGGTAGTCACAACTAAAATTATATGTACTGGAATATGAATAAATACTAATAAAATCATGATGCTACATGGTATACACCTCCAAAAATCCGCCCAGGATCTCTGTCACATGCCGCGTTCAGGGATAGACATATGAATCACATGAGCGACTTTTGCATAACCCCCAACGGTAACTCGAAGAGAGAACACAGGTTCAGACAACATTAAGTGTATATTCCTTGTATACTACTTCCATAAGCAAATATTTAGAACAAATCACGCATGCAAGAAAGGTGCATTGACGCACCAATTAACCAGACTGTATTCATGACATTTCGATTGATTGATGGATTGGAAAGGGCTCATGGGCCGGAGACGCACCGTTCGACCCACCAGGATTTGGTGTTGCCCTGTAGTTTACTGAAAATCTTTCATGGACTTCCCTCATGGTGCCCTCCCCTTTGAATTTCCTAATTGTTCGCTTGAAAGTGACCAAGAAGCATATGGCTTGGCCGTTTGACTGTGGGTGGTAAGGCGGCGCACATTCCTCCGTGCGTCGACACACCTTGACACACACTGTTCATAGGCGTATTCAGGAGCTTGTCGTTCTCAGTCGAATCGAGACCCATCAAAGTTGAACAGGGTTTGTTGGTAAGGTAACAAGTTTCTTTATTCTGCGTGCCGTTGAACGAAACATCACACACAAGATAATCAATTAGACGTAGTCGTCCGCCAGATACATTGAGTGCATTCCTGTGGGTCAGAGAAAATGGGGGTCATTCGAGCGTATCCCACGTTCGTTTTGAGATCGAGGTTGTCAGAAGCAGTGTATATCTGCAGGCGTACCGTCTCAATATTGATGCGGACCGAAAGATATTTGCGCCTTTTTTCCATTTCAGGTTCGATAGCAGACACGATCGCTTGACTTTTGGGTTCAAACTTGGTCGACGATGATTTGAGTGGTCTTTGCTCGTGACATCCCTTTGACGTAGAGGCAATCACCGAAACACGGCTGAATAATACGGACCATATACTGCAGTTAGTTCAAGAGTAGTTCTCCGTCTACCAACAGGACCGCGACCAAGAATATGCGGGAGGAGGAGTGCTAATTCTCGTTAGAAGGGGCACAAAACCACATAAAATCAGAGACCACTCTCTGCACGAGAAATGTGCAGTTGTGCACAGTAATCCTAATACTGAAGAATAAAAGGATTGACATAGTATGCTTTTATGGTTCATCGGGTACAAACCGTGAAGAGGACGTTCAACTGCTGTGTGCTCTGAAAAGGATAGTTAAAGAACCTAACAAAGCAATTATTGTTGGCGGCTCCAACCTACCACATATAGACTGCAGGTCTGAGGTGTGCACCCGGGAGTCAGTAGAAGAGAACTACCTCAAATTGTTGCACGAAAATGCCCTGTAGCAACATGTTAGGAAAAACACTAGATTCAGGTTCGGTAATTCTCCTTCACTGCTAGATCTCGTGATCATTACACACAAGAATGACAGTCACACCTACCTCTTAGTAAAAGTGACCACGTCTCCATATCGGTTAAAGTGTGCATGCGATAAGCTAGGGCACCATCCAAGCTGATTTGAAATTTCGGCTGTATTGATATAGAGAATCTCAGAACTAGAACATCGGAGTTGGTTAGAGATGCTCTGCAGGGGACTAGTTTAGAAGACCACTGGATGTTAATCAGGGAAGCACTCGCGGATCTGCAAAACGAATCTACTCCGTTGAAACCCAGCCGACGGAGCGGCAAGCAATTTTGGTGGAGGGTAGCCATAGCCAGGGCCATTAAACAACATAATAGAACTTGAAGAGCTTTCGAGTTTCCGGAAATCAACAAGTATCGATTCGTTAAAGGTGTAGAAATGAGGCGGTTACGCTAATAAAAGAATGCAAAAGGCAACATGGGCTTCTGCTGGCCCAATGCGCGAAAATCAAACAAAAGCAATACAAAACCTACGCCCAGTCGAAAAGAGCACTGGAAGATGTTATAGAACCAATAATTACAGGAGCTCCAGTGGTCGTTGTGGACGACAAGGGTAAGGCAGATGCCTTGGCCGGCTGTTTGGCAGTGTACACGGAATAGATGACGGTATACCAAGAATCCTGGAGTCAGGATTCTCACCGCCAGAAAGTGAGGAGATTCAGCTATCGGAAGAGATAGTACGCCAGCATTTTGATGGTCTATACGTCCATTAGGCGGATGAATCGGATGAGATTCATCCAGCTATCATCAAACGCATAGTAGATATCCTCGCAGGGCCGGTGTATAAGCTATTCAAAGCTTCACTAGACCAAGGCGTTCTCCCGAGGGACTGGAATGTTGCAGTAATGGTGGCTATACCTAAGGTGGTAGCCCGATCAGAGTTAGGTAACTACAGTTCAGTCAGTCTAACTAATAATTTGTGTAAGGTGCTAAAAAATTATTCGCACCCACATATGCTAGCACCTAACACAGAATTCTATGCCGCGTCCAACTGAAGACGGGTTTCTCAAAACTAAGTTGTGTTTGACTAATCTACAGTGCTTCTTGGATGAAGTTACCAGACAATTAAACGAGAGGCACAGGATAGGTGTATTTGTTATCTTGACTTTAGCAAGGCGCTTGACTCGGTCAACCAACGCCTGCTATTAATCGAAATAGAGGCTTTTGGTATAAGGAGGCAAATCCACCAATGGCTGAGGACTGCGTCACCGACAGGACCTTCTTAGTCAAAGTAGGTGACAAGTGCTCCCGTACGGAACACGTCGCAAGTGGTGTACCCCAGGGCTCCGTGCTCGGTCCGTTGTTGTTCCTACTAATCGCAAATGACCTTGCTATGCTGTTGAAATCGCTCACCTTTGCTGACGATGTCTAGGTGGTTTGATCAAAAGGAAGAGATTACCTCAGAAGGGACAGAGCTGCTGTCCTCATATGGGCGCAAAAGTGGGGTTTGCCGCTGAATGCTGGTGAAAGGCAGTTGCTATAGACAGCTTAAAAGTGATGCAGGGACATGGATTGTTTACAATAGAATCAGTAAATTGGGCTAAGAACATGGGTATCATCGTGACTTCCGATTTCCTTTGGGCCGAGCAGTGCACAGCAGCCACAAAAAAGGCTCGCAGAGAACTCTTCAGACTGAGGTCATCACCGTCTTGCAGAAAGCCAGAGGTGTTCGAGCCCCTGTACAAAGCTATGGTTAGACCTCATCTCGAGTACTGCGTGCAGGCATGGTCATCCTTCTTCGAAAAGGATGCTGCCTGTTCAGAGGAAGTTCAGAGCATCGCAAAAAGAAGGCTGAAGCTCAAAGAGGGAATTCGTATGAGCAGAGACTTCATGACCTGGAACTCTTTTCTCCGGCGAGGAGAAGACTCCGGGGTGACCGCANGACCGCATCCAGAAAACTGTCTTATTATTTTCTCTGGTTTGTCCAAGTCAGATGGAATTAAAATTGAGAACATCCGGAGTTCATTCACCAAAAAACTGATTGGTTACTCACCGACTCTGAACTACATGGAACTTTGCATTCTTCTACGATTGGGCTTTTCATGTCCGAGAAATGTTTTTCTTCCTGAGTGACCAGTTGGAACGACAACGGTTTGTGAATTAGCTGGGCGTTGTTTGGTTTTACCGCGTCAGTGACGTTCTCCTGAAGGTTAGCGGCTCACGTTTTTTTCGTCTTATATCATTGTTCATTGCAAACCATCTGATAAGGCGTTCGTTTTCGCGTGCGTTTGGCCTCATGTGCTTTTTTTGTCCCCTGTTGTCTTACCTGGTCTTCTAAAGAGGGACCTCAAACTCATTTCCTGATCCCTCAAATTTCTGTCAGTTTGTATTCTCATTCACGTGTCCTTCGATTGGCTGCGCTACACTCTCGTGCTAGTTCGTCACGTTGGAATTTAGCGTTTAACTCATCTTTATAACGGTTCTCATCATGACCAGGATCTACAAATATTCTCATCAGGACATGCTTCGACTAAAAACTTTGTATTATGTGCTACCCACTAATTATTTGCTTGGTGAGAGCCCTAAAAGCCCTTTGATCGAAAAACGCCGACGGGCCGTATGGCAGACTGCACTTACTCGGACCTCCTACCAACTAGTAGGGATAAATTGCTTGCAAACTCGCAGAGAATTCTGAATGTTACTTGTGGGAATTATAAAGTAGTGTCTGACATCCCTAGGAGTTCAAACACATGGCAACCCAACGCCAAAGTATGGCCGGTTGAGCGGAAGCTAATGAACACCCAACTCAAGAAACAGTGTCCATCGCAGATAGAGATGGGTAGACTGTCACCGTTCGTAGTCATTTAGGATGTCTTGAAAATGAGCAGTGTCAAAGTTGCTTACAACCGAAGTCGGAGGAAAGTAAGGAAAGCGATGGACCCGGTAGATGGATACGGGTCTAATACACCGCTCCGAAAGACTTCAACGCCCACCGAGAGGAACTCGGCCTTAGGACGTAGAACAGGCACATTTATAGTTCAACTTATAGACAGTTCAAAAAGATTGTTGTTCCTTTGAGTGCTGCATCCAAGGGGTACACGGGAACAGAAAAATTAAGAGTCCGGAGGGAGTTAGTCATACGGGACAGAAAAGTCGTAGTATTATGTACAAATGTATGCAGTATAAAAAACAAGTGGGGAAGAACCCTAAATATAGCAAATGAACACAAAGCTACTGTAGTAGCCGCTTCAGAATCATTGTTCATTAGTCACGACCATATTCCGACCCTGGCTCGTGAAGCCTATGAGGTTCATAGACAGGATCGGTGTCCCCAGCTGCAGGGTGGTGGGGTACTCACATTAGTTAGGTAGGATATCCAGCAAGTTAGCTTGGAAATTCAAGTTCACGCGAGCAACATACGGATGTGCTCAGTCACTAACGCCACCGAGGCGTACAAACCCAACATAGAATGTATATATATGAGTCCTAGTGCTATGGCAACGGAAGACGATCAGCTTCAATCAGCACTGGATATCCTGGCACGAATGCCTCATAAACTAGTGATACTGGGGGACTTCAACCTACCAGGTATAGAATAGGGCACCGGTAGTTGTTCGAACGATGTACAGGCGCAGGGCTTCGTAGATTGGGTGCATCTCAAAGCAGTGCATCAGCGCGTAACAGAAAACACACGTTTTACGTAGGGACAGCAACCGTCTCTGCGAAGCTTTCTTATCATGCGGTACGAGATGGATGTGCAGGAATTGGGTTTTCACTAGAAACAAGGCTATCGAAGCCACACGGATGCATGGTGCGCTGCTTCGGAAAATTAGATATTAATAGACTGCAAAGGAAGGCAGCTGAGCTCGTCTGGCAGCAAGCCGAAGATAGGCTTGTAGTGAAAGATGTGTGGAGAATAATTAAGAACTTACTGGCATTGCAGGATGAGTTCGCGCCTCTGAAACTTCGGAAGTCATTCCGTAAACCACTTTGGTGGAAGGCTTCCATTGGAAAGGCAATACGTTGTCGTGACGCCAGCTTGAAACGATACCGGGAGGTAGGATCGTACCTGTCGTGGATGCGTTACGTAGAGTACAGAAGCGAGGCTGTTCGCGTTGTTCGAAGCGATAAGCGAGAATATGAGTTAAATCTAGCTAAAAATGCGACGGCAAAGCCCAAGAGGTATTATGGTTACATGCGACCAAAGAGGATGCTTAGGGATGAAATAGGCGCCATTAACCTGGAAGGCGATAAAGTAGTCACAGATGGCTAGTAGAAGGCCATAGTACTGGGGAGTCACTTTGAAAATGTGCTCAAGGAGACTAGATGGTGGTTTATTCCGTCTGGAGGGAGTCAACAGATCCAGATTATAGAAGAACTAGTCGTGACACCAGAAGATGTGCGCACGGTTCTGTCGGAACTCAACGTAAATAACGCACCTGGGCCAGACGGGATTCATCCAGCCATCCTTAAACCACTAGTGGATGTCCTTGCTACACCCGTGAGCCTGTTCTCCCAAGTGTCACTAACGGACGGAGTTTTGCCTAGTGACTGGAAGATAGTTACTGTGGTAGCACTTCACAAAGGTAGTCAAAAGTCTAACAAAATAATTTAGAGACTAGTAAGCCTAACCAGCATCCTCTGCAAATGCATGCGGAAGCTGATTAAGGAGCACGTATGTAGACACCTACTGCGTTATACCCTACTAATTGGGGTGCAGCACGGATTCTTAAAGCAAAGATCCTGTCTCACTAGCCTTCTGTGCTACCTGGATAAAGTCACAGAAAAGCTAGATGAGGGCCATAACATTGAGGTTTGTTACCTCGATTTTAGCAAAGATTTTGATTCTGTGAACCACAGATTGCTCCTTCTCAAAAGCAAAGGCTTTGGGCTGGAAGAAAATCGGCATAGGTGGTTAACCGCTTTCCTCATAAATAGAGCACTCGTAGTGAGGGTAGGAGAGGCCAGGTCTCAGGTCATTTGATTGACCAGTGAAGTGCCTCAAGGTTCGTTTCTCGGACAGTTACTCTTCATTTTAGTCATCAATGACTTGGCGGGGTTAACCAATTCACCTTGTTTCGTCTTCGCGGATGACGTGAAGATAGGATTGAGTGGCAGGGTTGACCTAGCGGGGGACAATGAACGTGTAGTTCAGTGACCAAATAAGTGGGACTTGGCACTGAATGGGGCCCAGTGTCACCTAATGTTCAAGTAAAAGGATCCATTACTTGCTGTCGGTACGTGAAAGTATTCAAAGTCCAACCGGTAGAAACTGCCAAGGATCTTGGGGTAGTACTGACTACGGATTTCAGCTGGGGTAGCCAATATGAAGTCGCAGCTCACAAGGTATGGGGAGAACATTTCTGGCTCAGATGGACTTTATTTTCCAGAAAACCGGAAATCCTTGTCTCGTTGTACAAAGCAATAGTAAGGCCCTATCTAGAATAATGTGTCTATGCTTAGACACCTCTGCACAAAATGGACGCCGCCTACCTGGAGAAAGTTTAGAGAGTAGCTACAAGAATGGTAGAGGGACAGAATGGCGAATTATACCAGGAAAGATTAAGGTACCTCGATCTACTTTCGCTAGGAAGAAGGCGAATTAAAGGAGACTTTATAAAAGCGTTTAACATTAGAAAGGAATTCTCTGAGATTTCTCCTGAGAAACTTGTAGTGGTTCTCCAACCGACAGTTTCGTAATGGCAGTTTTCTCTTGTTTTTCTCTAAGTTTCCTGGTAGATCCATTCAAGCTTGACTTGATCATCAAATCACGGACCAGTAGCACGTGCACCCTACGCTGGTGACTAGCATCAGGACAGGTTCAGCTTCTACCCCGTCCTGTACAATTGACGACTATCAGGATATGTCTACATAAACATGACACACTTATCAGAACCATCAAGATTGAGATATCAAGTGGTGACTTAGTTTATCGGTTAGATAGACAAATTACAAAAGCTAAACTACCGTTATTGTTTTCCTCCTAACGTGAGAACCCTTCTTTTGTACCGGACACAGTCAGTTGTACCGCTGAGAATTAGCAAGTAATGCCATTATTGGGCGACAGCCATCTTCTCGAAGATATTTCTTGACTAGATATAGCAACTTTGACACTTCCAGAATTACTTTTTGTTTTAACTGTTATCATGCATTTAATGAGTTCCAAAATACCGCACCGGCACAATTCTCCCCATTGAGCTCTGTATCCCACGCTTTCCTTGCATTGATCAGATCTATGTACTTTCAGGTTTCTGCTGCCGTTGCTAAAATAACAGCCTAGGCCTAGCCAAACTTACCTCCAACATTTCGAAGGTTCAGAATATATCGTTTCTACTTTCTCAATCTTTGGTTTTTTCTTCTTGGGATGGATATCAAGAAAGAATGTGAGCAAACATTATTAATAGGTTCTGACGAAAACCAGTAACCGCCTATTCACTAAAAACGCTTCACCGTATGCTGGTGTAGGCACTGGCTTGTCGACACTCCGAGCTAATACATATATGTTGCAAACGGACGTTGGTACGAAAGCAGAATGAGGCGATTCACGAAACGGAGGATGGGTTGTGTTGTTACGACTTGCAGAGCAAAAGGGAGATACGGAAGCGTGAGCAATTCTACGTAAAGAGAAAGCANAAAGAAGTGGCCTTGGTGTGGTAAAACAATGAGATACACAGGAGGAAGGGCACATGTAGAATGGGAGTTCCTTGGTCAATACAAAGCTCCCCCATAAAAGGCTAGGGATAGCCTTCGATAGGGGTGCGTGCATTGTTTGCCGTGGTTTGCTAATCCGAAAAATTGGATTGCTTTGTGGTTTGTCACGACAATGTTAGGAATCAACTGTCAAAATAGTTCCAGTTGATGTGGCAGGGATTGCTGACCCACAAAAGTAATGTGGGGTAGTGAAAATGTCATGGAAAAGAGTCAGCAGACCCGTCATCGTCGCGCTATTTGCCTCGTTTTCGTTTGTCTTTAGAGAAAATAGGAGGACCGTCGCAGCTTGACACGAGCCAGTAGAAGACTGTCGAAGCTGTCAGAAAAAGGACTTTGATACTCATATTGTGCTGGAGCGGTGGGAAGGGTGTGAAACGTGTCAATCTCCAATGTTGCTGCGTTCTCCTGACCGACGGTTTCTATACAGGTTTTGAGGTCTCTGCCTGTTCTCGGCCGAAGATTTCCTTCAGAGGTTTGAAGACGTTGCTTGCTCTTAGTCGTAGGTTTTCTCCCGAGTTTTGAATGCAAAGCCTGAAAGATAAAGGAAGTAGGAAGGTAGAAGTAGTCCGTTTTGGAGCTGATCGGTGAGGCGAAGACAAACCCAATAACAGAGGCCAAGGTTCTAGTATTTTGTTTTGAATGTATATATATGCATACAGAAAAACACAAACCATTAAGGAAAAAATAAAAACGATGAAAAAAGGGGTTTTTGTGTTTTTTGGTTTATGCATGCATATATGGATACATAGGTGAAGGAAAAAATATTTGTCGCAGACTAAATGATTTTTTACGCTGCCAAGTGTAGAAACATGCCACAAGGCAAAACGTACGGGTAACTTAAGGACCCTCCCGCGATTAGTCATTCATTGGGGCGAGTCTAGATCAGGTGCCTGCTCCCAGGTTGTCGTGGGGTTTACTCGAGTGGAGGGAGCAGGTCTTGTTGGGACGAGAGTTGCCGGTGGCGCAACGGGTGTGGGGCGATTAGTGGAAGGAACTTTTCCTCCAAGTGCGTGGATTTGAGTCGGGCAATACTGGTGGTTTCACGCTTACCGTTGCACTCTGTTATGTAGGCTTTCTTAAAGTATCGCAGTGCCTTATGTGGGCCACTGTATTGAGGTTGCAGTGGTGCCCAAACCTCTACCTTGAGGAAAACGTGTGAGCTTTCGGCTAATCAAGAGGGAGGTAGTCTAGGGGTGTTTGTTGGCGAGGTGGTTGGATAAGCAACTTTTGCATGCGATGTACTAACCGAACTGCATGATCACCGTAGTTGAAGTTATTTGGTGGGGTCGGTGCCACTATTTCTCCTGGAAGACGCAATGTGCGACCGAAAGTCAACTCTGTTGGTGTGGACTGGAGCTCAGCTTTGAAGACTGATCTGCAATCCAAGAGGGCTAAGGTTAGAGACTCCTTCCATTCTGGGTTCACCAGTGCAGCCAGAGCACTTTTCAGTGGTCGATAAAAACGCTTGACCAGTTCGTTGGCTGCTTGGTGGTAAGCGGGCGTCTGAACGCGGCAAATGCCTAGATGCCTACGTAGTTGTGCGAAAACATCCTTGAAATGAGAACCTTCATCGGTTGTAATTACTGCAGGACAACCGAAGCTAGCTATCTAACCCTCTACGAAGGCTTGTGCCGCTGCCTCGCTACATGCGGAGGACATAGGCACAGCTACCGGTCACCGAATGGAACGATCTATACAGGTGAGTATATGGACACACCCTTTGGATGGTGGAAGGGGTCCAACTA
>UZAN01047614.1:0-20443 GCA_900618425.1 Echinostoma caproni | reverse complement strand
GAAATTGGTGGTCGGATTCAGAACACACGTTTTCTGATGCGATAATTTGGTTGCGTAACCACTCGACCACTACCGCTAAGTTGCTAGTTTACTTTGAATAACTTCCCTCCAGTGCGTTTTTCCGCAAATCTGTTTAGATGAGCACTTTTGCAAGGCCATAAGGTATTGTTATTCTGGAATCCTGACTCATTTTCTTCCACTTGTCAATGTAACGTTTCCCCAAAACCGCAGTATCAGGTGAATTTGAATGAATAACATTTTTTACAGACTCAAAATCTCTGGTGATGGTTCAGAATCCAGTGTTTTATGTAAATATACAGCCCGTTTACACCCGTGATGACAAAAATAAACTCCCTGTGGGCTTAATTGTTGATATGATTTTTTATGAAGGATGCATTCTGTCCGCTGTTCAGTCCCATTTTATGTAATCGAACGTATTCATGATTTCTCTGTTAGATAAATGATGCTGATTGCTTCTCAAGGATAACATCATCGACTTGTTGTCCGTATGCAATCAATAAAGAAATGAGATTGTGGATCTGGAGCCCTTTCAAGTAAAAAGATTCATTCATTTATGCTGACGAACTAATATACTGTTATCCATCCGGTTGTTTCACAGGGTTGAGGCAAACCGGTAAACAACTCCTGATTAGGGGTTGTTTGGAGTTATAAAAATCACCGATGGACTGTTTGCGTCCATCGATAGCTATTGAATGGGTGATTTGTTGCTTCATTGTCCTCGGCTTTAGAATAGCTCAGCATAGAGGTCAATAGTGATAATGGCCTGCTCGCTTGGTTATGCGCGATGCGGTTCCCTCCCTCATTTCACTTACCCATTGGATCGCTTACGAATCATCTCCCTGTTTCCCCATTTACCAATGTTTTAGCACAAAGTCATTTTCATATCAAAACGAATGACGTTTGTCATAATCATTTTTAACTTATCATGTTTACAAATAATAAAAAGCTCGATAAAAGTTTGGCCAATGCGAGCGTACTGACTACCACTTTATGCACCGTCGAAATATATACACTAAGGAACGATTTACCACAGCTTCCGTATGCAAGTCACAGTTTATCCTAAGAAGACTGATGGGCGACGAGTGTGGGTGCAAGATAAAGCAGTGCATAGGGAAGGGGACTTATCTGAGTTGACTGTGCGACTGTCGGCTTTTTATTGGTTGTAGCCGTCGGGGAGTTGATAAAAGTGGCCATGTTAAGCGTATGCACTAGGGGCTTTTCTTTATGCTCCTTCATCGCTTGATTTGAATGCACCACCTTATTTGCACATTTTAATTTCCCCCAACGTAAAATCGAGGTGATATTCATTAAAGAACTGCGGAGCAATGCTCAATGGTTATTCACATCCAAACGCATTGTTTTTACTATTGAAAATCAGAGCCTGATCCTGCCTACACTTATTCCCCGGGAACAACGTACATCGGTCGCGGGATCAGGCGATTGTTTCAACAGACCTGTAATAAACCATTTACGTGGCTACAAACTGGAACGATCATGTCGTTCACGGGAACGGAGGATACCGTCAATGTTCAACTTGCAATGTACTCTGTGTGGTAGTTCAGAATAGTATACTATTCGATTACGTTTTTCAGGCCCAAACTTATAATGTTATTGACTGAGCATCACATTTGAAATTTCCATCTAAAGACCATTCACGAGATTCAGAAGTTTTGGTTAAACAACAAAACTCCCCTTGAAAATGATGTTTACGAGTATCAGTTTTTAGGAGAAACAACTGTACTTGATTTAAATCGATGGTGTAGCGATCTTTTCATGCACTTCATGATTATCGCCCAGTGGCTATTGTTAATTTTTTATTCAGACTCAAAGGGTTTGCTGTTTTTCCATTTATCGATTTATTTAGAAAAAAATTGTTTGGTGGTTGAAACAGAACGTAACTGACCTTTGTTCGTTCCAGCTGTTCAGTGAATGACAGAAAGTCGCACAGTTGACACGGATCAGTTCTAAACTTCGGAGTATCCTTATGAGAGAATAAAATAAATCAAAAATGATTGGCAATGGCCAAAATTGAAACAACTGAGCGTTTAATTTGCTCCTCTGTACATTCAGAGAATGTAAACTAAATGTTGACGGGGCAACATGAGCATATCGACCAAAGTTGATCAATGGTTCTTTCGCAGTCCTGGTCAATACAAGGATAAACTTGCACTTGGTATATGGCGACGGTACCAGCAAAACTATGGGGGCACTCAAATGTTTCAATCCTGTTTCCACAACGCAAACACAGAAACAATCATTATTCTCACCGTCAGAAAATGAAAGAATGCTCAAATTTTGTTGAAATTTAAACTAATATTCATGAAACTATCACAAATAAGCACAGCAAAGATACATGAACATTGAACCGAATCCAGACTTAGTCTTTTTCTCGTGAAGTAAAAGTACAGTAAAAAAAGTCTTGTCCATTTCGTTTCAAAACCTGTATACCCTATGTCCACAGAATATTGACCAGCGTATTGCAAATTACGATGTCAATGTTTTTCCACTCGGCATCAAAGTTAACCTTTGGTTTGACTAGAGAAATATGATCTTTGACATTTTGATGTACTGATTTGGCCAACCCCCGAGACTACCAAGTTAGGACTGTGATTGAACGTAATTGGGCTCAACTGGAGTATTTTATTCGAGAAAAGGCGCTTATACACTTGTGATGCCCAAATCGTACTGTAATATTTGATTATATGGGCGTGTTAGCCGAAAATCTAGGAATAAATGGTCGGCTGTTCTGACCTTATTGGACTTCATCAGCAGTGCGAATTAGTCAACCTGACTGCGGATCGAACCGGGGACTTCTCAGGTAGAAAGGCAGCACACAAACCACTTGGCCACCAAGCAACTGATCTGACCGTTTCTCATTTAGACTATTGCACCTCACCTGCGAATGTTACAAGATAATGTCGTACCTGTTATTAGGTCTATAGAAACTGAAGTTGGTACTACATCTTGGCTCCAACATACCGGTGCATCGTCATACAGTGCTCTGGTGTTGAAACGTTTCCTCAATTCGTAATTTAACTGCAGATGGATTAGTAGAAGAGGACAAAAGGAATGGCCTCCAAGATCACCTGATCTATCTCCTTTGGATTTTCGTCTGTGGGGATATCTAAAGCGAACTGTATATTCCCGAAAACGGAGGACGAGCGAGGAACTAAAACAGTATCGTCGCGCAGTGCAAAAGTATTCTAACTGCTACTATTCTAAAGGTGAAACAAAACTATCTTCGCTGTATCTTGATATGCAAGCAGCAGGATGGAAAATATACTGAACATCGTTTATAGAATAAATATGCATTTTTCTATAATAATTGTTCTCTCCGGAAATCTATCTCTGACATAGCAAGATCGCTCAACGCGAAAACAGTCAGTTGGGGAAATGCTAAGGTGAGTTCTGAGGGAGCCTATATTAGTGGGTTTTGCAATCCGTACTTAAAACAAGTTCAGAGGTTTATTATGATCATCAGTTTACCGGGTCCACTTAGGAGAATAGTGTCTGTATCTTAGACGAGTCGAGCGTTGGCCCAGTGTCATCATCGCTTGAACTTTTTCCATTCCGAATTTTCCAGATAGCTCATCGCTCTACTACTGATACTCCTGTGGGGATTCTCTATCAACCGTTAAACAGCACCGGGTTCATAACTTATCGTCCTGCTATCCCTGCCGGGCAATCACAGGATCAATCACATTCATTTATGGATCGGTTGGATGGTTCAGCTCTAACAAGGGACGTGATGCTTACCCACCTAACCCGAGCAAGAGGTCATCACGCGGATGCATTACAGTTGACAACAAGAACATCAAAAACATTACGAACCGGTGATCAGACAGTTTCGTGTTGGATTGAGGGATTCCAAGTTGCGCTGCTGAAAGAGATCCAATCAAATAGCACAGAGAGTCAGAGGGAATTTAATTGTTTACGGTTACGGGTAAAAGGGGAAAGATTATGTGAAACGATGGAGCACAGTACATGATATAGCAAAACACATCTTTGTGAGCTTGTTGTCCATATTGCCCCTCGCTCAGCTTAACTCCTCGAGGGTCATTACTTGGTTGGGAACTTTAACAGACTGATTGTCAAATGATTTCTAGCTTTTCAGCTTACGCCTCATTTACACGACGAAATCTTCATACAATCAAATCAAATGATTCATTCCTCTCATACAACTGTAATATTTGCTGTATGGCGAAGATGTAACAAACGCTAAGTGAAGGATCCACCTGTATGTTAATATTTTCCGATACCTTTCGTTAATCTACCGAATTTCAAACTGATTTAAGCAAGCTTCTTCATGTGATCCGTTTGCTTCTTTTCTGAAATCATGCCTATAGTACAAGCGATCACCTGATCCGCCTGGGTTGACCCCTTTATCACCAATGAATATCACCCTTTCCTATTGACGTGGCCAACAAATCTGGATTTTGACCTACCACAACGGATGCTGAATTTTGGACGCGCTAGTTCGAGGAAAGCGTTGGCTCCATCTTTCTGCACAGTCGTCGTTTAAGCTGTTAATTCAGCTTCCATTTTTAGTCGTGGAACCCTGATCGTACTTGGATACCTTCCATAGTTTGTAGATGGAAACGCGTTGGCGTGTAGGTTTGTTTTGGTTGTCTTATGCTAATTGGTGGTTATTTTGCACAGACAAATGGTCATCTTTTGTATTTACATGAGCATACATGGCCTTATTCCATATGCTAATACGCACCTCATTATCCACTTGTTACAAGTATCCGCCATTGTAAAACTGGCAGCGATGACACACTGAGACATTTTCCCTGCCTGATTGGATGTAAAAGCGTCACTTGAATGTAGTAAGCATCCCGTAATAAGTGGTCTTCTGGCTGGCCCCAGTAACTCATCATAAAATGTCAGAAATCAATGCAAGTTAAACGGCAACGTCATTGGTCATCATTCTCGAAGGAACAAATCATTATATCCGGTACAAGTATGACCGAGTTTTCTAAAGATGTTGGAAATGATCACGTGCGTTCTGCGTGGAGTGAGACGGAGAAGTGAAGCATGCAAATGGCATATGAGGTTGAACAAATGTGAATACTATCAACGCTTCGACGATGAATGTCATTTATGGGGCTGTTGTTAACAAATAAATACAAAGTCAATGCTCTTGAAGATCCAATTAGTACGGCTTATGTGATTTGTTTCAATAATGTAACATAGACCATCTTTCATGTTATTATTACTATTATTATTATCATTATCTTAGATTACGAAAATATGTGCTCGGAACTCAAACTCTTAAATGGAGTGAATGAGATTAACGTAATTGGTTGCATATGGATCAGAGACGTCCAAGTTACACAAACAAATAAACAGTGTGCTTGCGGTCGCTGCCACAATGGGAGAACAGATTTGAGGAATGGACGGATACCCGTTATTTGATGTTGTATTTTCAGCAATCAAACTTATGTAGTTATTGATAAAACACTGAACTGAAATGAATTGGAATGGAGAAGTCAGAAAAATGGGTGTGCACTATGTAACCATGGTCATTTCGCTGCATCTGGGCATGTGCATACTGCAATCAAAGTGATTTTTATAGTCAGTAAAATAAAGACAGGATCACCAATCACCACGGACAACTCGACACAGTAACAAGAAGAACAGGATAGCGTAGAGGTTAATCACCAAGGCAAAGCTGATGTGAGTAACCATTCGCGTGTGCATGCAAACGGATATCCATTTGCATTCATCGCCAAATATGGTAAAGCAACACCAAAAGTAGAAAAAACAATAACGGCTCCCAAAATGAAAGCTTTTTTGAGGTTATCGTACAAGGAAGATTAATGAATGAATTAGTCAACAAGCGTTTAAACTCTGCTGTCAAGCGCGTCTATTACGCAGTTGATACGGTTATTGTCTTCACTACCAATCGGATACCAATACCAATACCGTTGCCCCCCTCCGCCAAATCAAACTGCATTTATCAATTCAAGTGTGGATGCTCAGCCACTTACACAGGCAGTTACGTCATCGAATGACCGAACATATCCCGGTGTGAGTTCAGAAAGCGATGGACGATAAGCTTGAAACTGTAAGGTTATCGAATGAGCAGAAAAGACTTGGATGATCGATAATGCAACTCATATTCAGACACTCAAAGGCACACATTCCTGTCATCAACAACAAAACAAACACAGAGATACTGAAATTTACCGAGGCTCTAGCCATTCATATTCTAAAACCCGATCTATGTGAACAACAGGAATGGTTACTCATATCAGTTTTATCCTGGTGATTAACCTCCACACTCTCGTGTTCTTTGTGTTAGTGTGTCCTGTTCGCCGTTGAGATTATCGATCTTGTCTTTATCTCATGGTTATTATCTAACTGACTATAAAAAACCCTTTTACTGCAGTATGCACATGTGTGGATGTAACGAAATGATCATGGTTACATAGTGTACACCAATGTTTCTTCCTTCGCTATTCAGATAAAACACTGAATTATACAAAACATAAGCCAGTAATGTACCTGTTTCGTTTTTAAACTTAGTGTTTTCAGATATCATTGTTGATCTTTCTGCCAGTGCGTCCTCTCACTCCATGATCGATTTTGTATGGAGAATGAAAAACCAAGCTTTGAAACAGTCGCTTTACCGAATATGAGATTGGTGTTAATCCACTCTGTTTACACGCAGCAGAGACCAAATCCATTGTTTATATCCGGGGTAATAATTTCCCGATTCGCTGAAAGGTCAACAGTGACACCTTTTATGGGAAAATTGCTTGGCAAAATGATTACACCTTGCACGACGATATTTTAAGTTGATATCATGATGTCTGAAATCTGGAACACCTTTAATTGAAAATGGAATAGTTCCAAGTTCCCTCATTAGCTCCATGCCCTTGGACAACTTTGTTTTCCAACCCCCCCCCATTTCTTTTCGAGTTATTTTTTCGTCCGGGCTCTGGGCATGAGCATTAGCAGTTTAATAGTCAGCTTGAAAAGCTTCTGTTGCCACATCTTGCATCCAAAAATTGAATTGATTGCCAAAAAATAATCGATTTTCAGTAATCTGTATCCTAGTCTACTTTTTCAGGAGACCGGTTTTCTTCTACCATATGTCTTAATAATCGACTGCCAAGTGTTATTGTAATTTTTGTCGAATTTTTTCTTGACTAGTCCTGTTTAGGATATATGTGTGGGCGTTGATCAGATCTCAACTGATGCATGCCGGTCTGCCTGAAGTGGGAGAGTCGTACTCAAGCGTGTCTCATCTCTTGCTCTTGCTCTCATTTGAAAAGGAAACTGCGTATGACGAAAATGCAAAAACCGTTAGATAATCGAATCAGAACAATGCATGGGAAATTGGTCTTGGAAGTGAACAATTGGTTTTTTACTAACAATTGTACCAAGGTATTCTTTGTTAAAAATCTGTTACAAAATCATATATGTTTTGATAGATTGAGGTGATTGAATTTAGTCTTGCACTTTCTGCACTACCGGTTTTATCTGTCTAATGCACTCCTAGGATCACATGTAGTAGCATTCCAGTTCTGTATTACACTGATACTCTCAGTAGTAATAAAATCTGTGATCAGCGGTTGTCATTAATAGAAACAGTTATCTGTTTCTATCCGATGGTATCGAATCACTTTGAAGGTTGGCTATATTATGAAATAATTATTCCGAGTACACTAGAAAAATGCTATGAAATAAAACTCTGCCAGACAAAAGCGGAGCGATCTATATGGGCAGAAGAGAGAGACAACTACTTGACCGGGTGGTTGAATATATTCCAAATTAGGTCCAAAGTCGGGTGACGAATTCGACGTAAATTCCCCAGCATCGAAACCACAAGGATACGTCATCAGCTGTACATCTAATTACGCAGCACCGGATAGACCGAAGAAGGGCTCTTCGGATTGTTTACAAGTCACGAATAACTAGATTTGTAAGATCTACAGAGGCAATCGTAATCAACCGATGGAAGCCCTCCTGTGTCGACAACGGAACTTTATGTCTACAACTAACAGGATCAATTCTCAAGCGCACTCTCAGTCGACAATCGCACTCACTAACATTCGCGGCTTAAAACATAATATTGATTCAATACATGAATTTCTTCAGTCCGCTTATCCTCTTGCTCGACGTTGATCCGAAACGCAATTGTCCACTTCTACAGACACCACTCATCTTAAGTTCCCCAATTATGTTCTTCACATTTCGTTGATCCCTAAAGCTGGTGTTTGTGCTTTCGTCTATCATTTAATCGCTTCTATTTGGTTCCCCCACTTAAATCTCACCAACCGCGAGTTCCATACTATGTGACTGAAACTTGGGTTCCCTTCTTTCAATCACTACTCCCGCACTCTCTATTGTTTCTGATGTTTTATCGGCAAACATAGATAGCATTGTTGAAGCAGACCCCAACGCTCAGTTCACAACTTTGGGTGACTTTAATGTCATTAAACGGGATTGACTGTCACACTCTTCAGGGATATCACACTTTGGACGTGAAGCAGAATCACTTGCCCCAATAAACAACCTTCATCAACTCGCTGATTTTTCCACCGGTATCCCCAACCGTGCTGATAACAACGCTCATCTTGTACTCACAACCAGGATCAACATGTGGACGGATGCAATGCCAACTCAGGGAAAGCCTTAAAAACAATCACGAAAATTGGTGGGACAAAATAGCCAGTGAATTGGAGGTAGCTTCTACATCAAACCTATCCCACCTCGTTTCATATTCCATTTTTTCTGGGCTTATTCTTAATTATGAAACATGCGTCGAATGTATTTTTACTCTAAACCCCATCTCCATCCTACAATGTCCAGATTCATGGATAGCCAATGAGCAGAGTCAGCCATGTGAAGTACTTAGGTGTCACACTTGAAAGTTTCAGTTTCAGTTTGAACAACCATTAGTTATGCACTTTCGTGCGCCGGTTTGGGTTGCTGTCTTTTGGTTGCCCATTTGGATGAATGATAGAAGACAGGAAAGTTGAAGGTAGAGTCGAACAGAAAATGGAGTTCATTGGTCTAAGATTGCAAAGAAATTGAGAAGATACGAGAACGCAGCTGTTAACGATACCCAGCCATATCATTCAGTGTCTCCAACCATCGTGTACGATTATCCCGAGGTCCCCATCCAGGGAGCCTAACGCGACCTATGTGACCTAGACTCCTGGTCAGGTTTTTCATACCCTCGTGCCAGGTCTTAGCTTGGCACCCTTGACTTTCTTCCACCCACTACTTGCCTCGAGGAACATCGCTCGTCGGGGCGACCTATCTGGTGACATGCGTAACACATGCCCCAATAAACGTAATCTATGGAGGTCGACCACTTGCTCCAGTGGGCGACCGCGGATACCCAAAACTCTGCGCCTAACCTCAGAATTGTTTGTCCCCCTGCCCCACCAGATTCGTGCAGTACTGAATGGACAGCGGTGTTCATACACCGACAGTTTATCTTTGTCCTGTTTTCCTAAGGACCAAGTTTCTGCACCGTATAGCAGAACTGACCGAACTGCCGCGGCATACACTCGACCCTTCCTAGACAACCGGATGTCGCGACGGTGCCACAGATGCCTCAAGTCGGCAAATGTCAAACGAGCCTTCTGTGTACGAGCAGACACTTCATCTGTGATGCGTCCACCAGGTGAGATGTAGCTGCCCAGATAACAAACCTTATGCATTTGCTCTATTATTTCTCCAGTTAGAGTGAGGCTCGGAGCGGGATCAACCCATTCTTGTAGTAACATTTTGCACTTTAGAGTTTAGAGCAGTCGACTGAGTCGAAAGCGCTTTCAAATCGAGAAAAACAGAGAAGTAACCTTCGCTGGTCTTTAAACACGCAAAGGGTGGCTAGCAAGTTGAAAAGTATCTCTTTTCAGAAGAAGGCCGTGAAGGTTCGGTTCTGACTCGTGGGTGATGAACTCTTTCGTTCAACAACGTGGCAACGTCGCGACATCCGGCTGTCTGGGAAGGGTCGAGTGTATGCTGCAGCAGTTAGGCCAGTTCTTCCATATGGTGCATAAACTTGGCGATTAAGAAAACAAGATAAAGATAGACTGTCGGTGTTTAAACATCACAGTCTATGCAGCATTGCACGAATCTGGTGGGGTAGCCAGACGAGCAATGCTGAGGTCAGGCGCAAAGTTTTAGGCAACCGCGGTCGCCCACTGGAGCAAGTGTTCAACCTTCAGAGAATACGTTGACTGTGGCATGTGTTACGCATGTCACCAGATAGGTTGCCACGGCGAGCATTGTTCACCCCCGCTCGGTACCTCATTCAAAAAGTACTTATGTTTGTCTACGTTGAAGTGAGTTTATTCGAACTAGATGGGGTTTAGACAAACCCGGTACAATCGGTGCCATTTGACGGCCAAAACATCAATCATCTTGTGGGATTCCCAAACGTGTGCGATTGATTGGATTCACTTAAAGTTACGTCGCATTCCCTTGAAGGTGCGGTGGATTCATTTGAAGTTTAAACGGATCCACTTGAAGTTGAAAAGGTAAAGACGCACATTGTGGTGATATGGTTCCACCGACTTGTGCAGCTTTCATAACTTTCTGGCTTCCTCCCCTTGGAATGAATGTTGCTTCTCTGCCGGTGTCTCCGTCTCAGCTTGGAATTTGTTCGAAGTTCGTTTTCAATGCATGCACCTATTTATTCCTCATTTCACTAAACTCGGCAAGCCTCTTTCTCCAGAGCGGTTAAATCACGCCTGTGATCGCGCTGTTCGTAAACAGATATCAGCATTTCGCCACTGGCGTCGGTCACCCTCCTCCATCTCCCGCCGACAGTTCTTGTTAGCACGTAACAACTGTACAACCATTATAAAGAAGGCTAAGGAGCACTTTGTTGAGCGAACAGCAGAACAATTGGCGACCGCTCCTTCTGGAAGCTGGACGTTCTGGTCAGTCGCTAAGGCATTCTCCCGTAACTTCTGTTCTACTAACTTCCCATCCATTGTTAAATCATCTGATGACTTGGTATTCGACCCGTTGGAAAAAGTAGAATTTTTTGCTTCCCATTTTGTTTCCACTCCTACCCTACTAGAATCACCCATCCAACCCTCCACACACTCTACGGCAAACCAGTTTTTCATGCCGCTCATTTCCACCAGAAAGATACGTCAGATCGTCTTATCGCCGGACCCACACAAGCCACGTTCACCCGACGGGATTCCTTCCATTTCCCTCAAAACGTGCGGCGCAGAACTGGCTCCCCTTTGTCTTTACTTATTCTGTTTATCTCTCAATTCCGAGACATTCCAAACCCCATGGAAAATAACAGAAATATTTCCCATCCACAAACACGGCGGCCACTCGGACCCAAACAACTACCACCCCATTTCTCTCACACCAGTCATTTGGATGGTTATGGAACCAGTTGTTACTGATCAACCCCGCCACCACCTGAAGCATAATAAGATGCTCAGCGACAGCCAACACGGTTCGCGATCCCATCGATCTACCGGTGATCTTCTGGTGCTCATTTCTCATGGTCACATGGTCCGCGGCAATCGACAACCAGGGAGAAACCCATGAGGTGCCGTTGGATATATCGAAAGCTTTCGATCGTATCTGGCACGCCGGTCTGCTGGCAAAACTACCCAAGTTTGGCTTAACTTCGGAACTTGTGTCCTGGACAGCAAGCTATCTGGAGGACCGCAGCATCTCCGTTCGAATAGATGGGACCATGTGTGGTGATCCTGGTCTACGAGATGACGCACATCACGGAGCGACACGTCACAGTTTTCGTATGACTGTGATCAATCAAGCTTCCCGGGTGAAGTCAGCAAAGCGCGTATCTGTCACAGCTTCTAGACTATATACCATAGGTCGATTTTACCAGCCAATCAGAAACCGAGTAGCCTAAGCAGAAGCTAAACAAAGCCAGAAATACTAGAACGCAATCGGCGGATGCCTGGATGACCAATAATCCTGTTTTGTACATATTATTTAATCCCACTAATTTCTTCAATAAACGAACGACTACTCCTATGGCGTTTTCCTTGAGTCTCGATTACGTGGGATATTACGCTCACGTAACATTGTGGTCTAGTGCTTACGCCTCGTTCGTGATTCCTAATCCGTGATTCGTATTTCGTGTTCAGTGCGTGTTACAACTAGCACGAGTACCACACCATTTCTCGTTCCGTGCCTGTGAATGCTGGTGTTCCCCAAGGTTCTGTACGTTCCCCTTCCCTTTTTGATGTATATCAATGATCTCCCTTCTTCTACTTCAAATCCTATTCACGCTTTCACCGATGACGCTACCCTACACTCTTCTCTGACCTATTCCGTTTCGTACATCAATAACTCCAGCATGAATGACGACCACTCCTCCTCTAGCTTATCCCTAAATTCCGATATAGACCTTGTTTCTGCTTGTAGCTGTCGCAACCGTGTTCTCTTCAGTGCCAGTAAAACTTCCGCTTTGTCTATTTCTCTTAAGCACGCACGTTTCTCCCCTTCCTAGAATTTTAACTCGAACATTTTCCGTCCTGCAGATTCATGCAACCTATTGGGACTTTCCTTATCTTCTTTTCTTTCATGGTCATCATATATTTATCTAGTTGTCTCCCGCGCTACACTCAAAATCGGCTTCCTCTTCAGCGCCAGACGTTTCTTCACCCCATTCACCTCCTCTCGCTTTACAAAGCTCAGATTCGCCCTACACTTGAATACTGCAATCATGTGTAGGGTGGAGCTTCGTCCACCTTCTCTTGTCTTTTTGATCGGGTTCAACCTAAGACCATCCGTTCCTAACATGCAACTTGTCGTCCCTAGCTCAGCGTGGAGCAGTCGCTTATTTATCTTTATTCTGTCGATACTACTTTGTATTTTGCTCTAATGAACGTTCCGCTTCTGTCCCTCTGCCGGTTGTTCTTCCTCGTAGACCATGCGAACAAGCGCCTAATCACGTCCTTCAAGTGACTATATCCAGATGTCGCATTTCTAACTTTCAGTCACCTGTTCCAGATGAGCCGGTGGCCAGTATTTGGTTCACTTGTCTCTTCTGAAAAACCTCGTCGAACAATAGATTTTGACAAGAGGCGGGGATCATATTACAAGTGGCGGCCACACTTGCCACACCACGGCGCTGTCCACATATATGTACGGTGGCTCGTGCGGAGAGCCCTTGTCAGGTGGGAGACCCAACATATCCTCGATTGCTGCTGCTGATCTTCATCGACATCGTGTTCAAAGGGACTAAGCTCATCTTATTCACGTTTAGCCTCAAAAAGACCGCAGTTCCCCTATCCGCGACCTACGGACGCGCTCGGTAGCATACAGCTCTCCTCTCTCAAGGATTTATTAGCGGTGGTGTCTCTCATATACCTAGATTTCTGAGACATATCGGTAGACAATTGCCAATGATAACTTCAATCAAAAGTCTGTTTTCTATAAAACCTGCAGCTTACGATTTCTTGAATACTTGACATTTGCAAAAAGGAAATAAACATCCGTGCCGAGGCTTCTTTATGAAAACCATTCTTCAAGGTTTGCAAACAAAGAAGAGCATTTTTGTTCGTCATAAAGGATCAGTCCGTTTGTATTTACAGCTCATCTCTGTTGGTAGAAACAATGTCGCTGCATTTTCATTTGCTAATTTAAAAGATGCTGTACCCACATAGATTTTATTAGGTGACTAAAAGTGTAGTCACCAGATTTATAATGATATACGATCTATTGGTTTACTAAGTTTCAGTTTGTACACCAGTGAACCACGCACTTTTGTGCGTCGATTTTGGTTGCTTTCTTATAGCTGTTTATTTGGATGAACAGTAGGAGACGAACAGGAACGTTGAGAGGAGAATTGAAGAGAAAATTGAGGATTTTAGTGAGTTAATGTTGCAATTAAATTGAGATGCACGAACGCCACTGTTTGCAACACGCAACATTATCATAAGCTCAGTCTCACAAAGGCAGTTGCTTGAGCACCTCCTGGATTCCTTGGAGAGGTCACTGCAGGAAATAAACACGGCGAGAAACAGTTTACCGGTCGAAAAACCGCCGCTAGATGGACGTAGGAGCGGGGTATCTGGGGCCTCCTCTTGACGGTGGGAGAAGTCTAAACACTTTATTGGATAACTACCACCCGTCAAAGGTGGGCCACCCCCAGCCAATAAGCTACTGTCCCGTCCACGTTCCGCTTGTCTCATTGGGTGCATGAGACTAAAGGCCGACCCCGAAAAGCGCACCGATAATCAACGCATTAGTGAACAACACACTTAACCAAAACCCACTACATTTGCAACGATTCGTTACTACACACAGTAACCAACAGTGAATAAATTCCATGGAACACAGACAGGAACAATATGCCTAAAGCCATACTAAACCGAGACCCACTTGAGTGCGAGAAACATCGAATGAATGCATGCGAATGAATATAGTAGTATATGTGTCCATGCATGTGTTTATATGTGTTGGGTAGGGGTGTATTTTTAAAAAGTTAGTAGATCGCTCCTGGGAGGAACACATTGTGCTGAGTCCCACCCGTGTTTCCCAGGGCTGAGCCCCGCAGTTCATTTGAATCATAGTTTCTCACGGTCTGAATGTAGGGTTTTCTGGTCTATAGGTCAACCTTCTAGACTATCACGCGGGATTAAAAGATTTGTCTTGAGTAAATGAGTTTCTTTATAACTTATTCAGAAGCATTTTCAGCGATTTGCTTAGATACAGTTTGGACTCAGACACGTATGTTATACATATTATAGTATAATTATTTCCCTTCAATGTACTCTGCGCAACAAGTTTCCTTTCAGACCTTCGTAAATAAGCATCTAACTCGTCATACGTATGTGTAAATAAGAAGTTGGAGATCATTCACTTAGGTGTTTCGTACATAGTGATCCTTTTGACCAATTAAGTGTATTTCCTATTGTAGTCCGTAAATCATTTTTGTTACTGTTGATCTATGTTGATTTTTCTTTGCAAATTGATTGCAGGAAAAGCCTGTTTGCTTATGGTTTTGATTTTTTTTCTATAAATTCATTAAAATCACCGAGAGATGTTTACCCGCCGGTTTGAAAATTACACAGCCTGTTCGTCATGGTTATTATTTTACATGCTTGTTGGAACTGTGGCTTCCCATTCAACCTATTTCCGTACCTCATTTTTCGTCTGTAGCTGCGTTGTTGCGCAGTGGAAAATAATGGAGCAACTCTATATGCTCGGTCCTCTTGGTACTTTCAACAACGTGAGCAACTACACAGCACACCATTTCGATTTAAGGCGGATCGTCCTCCTACTGATCTCGTATGGAAAGAGGAAGTTGACCCAATCCGGTTTTCCACTGTACCTCCATCATGTTGTGTGCGTGACGGGGATGGTCTGGATTACGTCAATCTAACTGCTTGTCAGTTTGGACAACCTGATCCGGTTGGCAACCCCTTCCTCAATCCACAAGTACGTGCGTTTGTATATGGGAATCACATTCTGGACAAACGAACTAGCGTAAATGTTTCAACCTGAATTGATTTTCCTGTCATTTTCAGCCGAGGTTGGGAAACGGAGCCTCTGAATCAATTTACAGAATACTTCCGATTCCAGTCTAACTTGCGTGTTATTGATGTGGCATACAAATTGATAACCATATAAAAAACTAAACGGAGTTTGTAGCCAGACATTTGGGCTGACAAAAGTAACCAGTCTCAACAAACCATGAATAATCAATTTAGCGTTCACATGATCACAAAAAATTAACTTGACTCTTTCCCGATCAGACTTCATATTATTAGATGGTTGGCTGCGTAGTTCTAAGAATATAAATCTATTGTCGGCCTCTGTCAGAATAAGACTGTCTCAGAACGGAGTTACCAATCACAACGTGGTTATGTTGGCTGAGCAATATGTCCAGATAACTTTACGTGCTTTAAATACAAATCTAATGTACTCCTTGACGATTTTTGGCTTTTAGTAACAATGACAACAATAAAAAATACCAATAGTAGGATGAAATTTAGCATATTACTACCATCGCTTATTGACGCGTGGAAAGGTAAACAGAGATTCCTTTAAGGAATATAAGGACTTTAAAAAAAAACAATTCCGTTTCAGTTTGTATGACCATTAAGCATACACTTTCGTGCGCCGGTTTTGGCTGCTGTCTTTTTACCGCCCATTCGGATAACAGAGCGGAGTGAAGATTGGAATGTTGAGAGCAGAGTGAAAGGGAAGATAGAGAATTTATGTAGACTGCGGTTGCAAGAATATTGAGTAGATGCACAACCGCCACTGTTTGCGACACTCGGCCATGTGACCATGATCTCGGGTTCCCCATTCAGGGACCCTAATGCGACCTATCTAACCCAGGGTCCTGGTTCGGGTTCTTATACCCTCATGCCAGGTCTTTGTTAGACCGCCCTTGACCATTTTCCATCCAATGACTTCTTCGGCAAACATCGCGCGCCGTGGCAACCCACTTGGTGACATGTGCAGCACATATTTCAATCAGCGTAACNCAGCGTAACCTATGGGGGTCAACCACTTGCTCCAGTGGAATCTACGCCTAACCTCAGCATTACTCGTCCAGTTTTCGCACCAGACTCGTGCAGCTCTGACCAAACTGCTAAATCATACACTCGACGCTTCACGGAGAGCTGGATGTCGCGAAAGTGCCACAAATGTCTTATGTTGAAAAATACCAACCGAGCCTTCTTCACTTAGTAGCACAATGTCGTCCGCATACGGCAGACTAGACAGTCTGTCCCCTCGGAGCAAATCGACGCCTATATCCCCGAACCATGTTAGGGCAGTTTCAAGAATCAAGTCTATGACGAAGTTGAATAGAAACGTAGAGAGAGGGCAACGATGCGAACACCACTTTCTGTGGTGAACTCGGGCGAAAAAGTGCCATATTCTCGGAATCAGCTTGGGCTCTTACCATAAAGAGATCGCAAAGTGGAAATGGACTTCTCGGTCACATCCTTCAGGGAGAGGCAGCACCATAGTTCTGAGCGATCGACTGATTCGAAAGCCGCCTTCAAATCGGGGACAGCAGTGATCGCCGGTCTAAGAAACAAATTGGTAATTATCAGCGATTTATAAAACCATTTACGTCCAAAATCCGACACAAATGGAACGGTAATTTTTCCTGTATCTTTTAATCACTGCGTACATTCGTGTTTATTTTTTGTGATTATTGTTATTAGAACTAAATTAGAAGTTTTTTCATTATTTCTCAGCGTTGAATGTGCTTGCTCACTCTCATATCCTTTCGTATGTAAAACCTTTCGCAATAATTAACATTCCACAGTTCGTGGCTGAAACTATGTCCTTAAGGTTGTGCTGTAACGCATATAAAACAGATAGAATTTTAACTCGTAAACATGGTTTTTCCATTAGTATTAACATGCAAGTGTTGACGAGCCTGTTATGTTACAAGTTGTGCCTTGAACCTCACGCCTACCTTATCGTTAAGGTTTTTTCTCGCTTGCTTTGTTGGTGAAAATGAGCACATGTTGTGTCGATGTTGCTTTTTCATTGCAGTCCTGCAAGAAGTGAATGGGAAAGGTTCAGAGCAATGCTCCAAGTGTTTTACAAGCCTTTCCCACGGTTTATGTTGTTGTTATTTACGAGAAAAGTCTTTAAGGGTTACCAATCAACTAATCCTCACGGTACAACGAAGCCTTTAAATCACTAGTTCCTGTGAATTGTGAATGTCTTTTGAAAAAAAAAAATAATAAATGACATGAAGGCTATGATCACTTTACAAGATAAGGAGAACGAATTGGAAAGACTAGGGGTATTGAATCAAACCTGGGCATTATTCTGTTTTTCCACTCGACGCTTGATGGTGAGCAGTCTAGTGGCAACTCACATAAGGCCCAGAATGGTTACGCTTGGTATTGAATTGAATGACAGAAAAACCTGCTTACCAGCAAAGCCAGGTGGTGGTTCCGGAGATCGAACCTAGGAACACACAGGCCAAAGCGTCCCGTGACAGTGCATAAGTAACTAGGTCAACAACACCAGCATGTCCACACACCGGCCTTGCGAGTCAGGCTTTGGCTAGCTGAAAGCTCCGGTGTTGAATTCTTCAGGGAGACTCACCTCCTTTGGTCTGGGCAACCTAGCAGTGTCATGCTATCGAGCAAATCAGTGAACAGTTTTGTTTTCATGAATCAAATTCAATTAATTTTCAAATTCTAGCTATAGTTGAATGATGGCGAACAATACCTATATACAAGGCATTTTGAATACTGTTCCGCCTGTGTATGTATATTCCTTGAATTATCCTCTGCTGTAAGAATAGGTCGAATGAATAAGGATCTCATGGACAGCAGTGTGATCCGCAAACGCAGGTAGATAGACTACACTCAGTTTGTAAAGTTCGTCTCAGTAAGACGTAAACAGGATTTTGCTAGTTGATGATATAGTGAGAAAAATCTGTAACTCACGGACAGTCAAAGACAAAATGGGCCGAATACAAGAAATATTGCACGAATGTGGGTATACAGGAAACAAACATATCTGAAGGACGAGAACCACCAGTTAGGGCGGCACATGTGATAGGTGTTTTATGCAATGAATTATACAATGTCCAGTTAATCAAAGGCAGAATGCTCACTCAGGGCACTCTTTCCCCTTCTTATTGATTCACATGAACTCGATACATGAAACAAAACGAGTAGAGGAAAACACCGTTCGGTTTTTTTATCAAGCGTACAAAGCAGGAGATTAACTCCGCGGTAAGTGGATCGATTATATCAAAAACGTTTGTGCGCTTAAGGTTGGGTGATGTAATCAAATGAGAAACGCTTCACTAATTGCCAAAAATGTAGCATTTCGATCATGCAGGGGTGGTTCTAAATACAGATTAGGGTCAACTGTGTGTCTTGTTGTCACGAGATGTTTTGCAACAGATTTTTTGTGATCACTTAACCATCGATTATCGGTTGTCATCGATTGCACCAACCACTTTGGACTAGGTTCGGCCATCCGTTGTGAGAGCTGACGGTTGGTTCTACCTATGTGTGCGTCACCACAACAGCATGTGAACTGGTATACATTGTGTGAGGCGTAACCAGTTTGTCAGCTATGTTTACGTTTGTCCAAATCAATCCCACGGGTAGAGGCAATGAGTCTGAGTTGAGCAGTTGGAAATGTACGGTCTAGAGCGGACCTCAAATTATGGCGCACATCTTTGTAAATAAAGTCATCTTTGAACGCAAGCCTCATGTAGATGGCCTTTTGCTAACATTTTCGGTTGGGTTACCTTGTGGGATTGGTCGACTGTGAATATCTATAAACCTTTCTGGGTAGCCATGGTTTAGTAGTGTTCTTTTTAGGAACTCCTATTCTTCCTTTAGTGTATTTGGTGAACCTTACGATACCGATTTGACAACACTCCAGAACACTACGACGCAATGAAAGAACTCAAATGTATGACAATCCTAAAATTTCTGAAACCAGACAAAGGACTTGGAATGACAAAAGACGTTACATTGTCAAAATGAAAGAAATTCTTCCGGATGCTAGAAAATTTCAAATAAATACTACATCGGTCAACAATCCTCTCGCCGACGGCCCTCATCGCAAGAAAGATACAGAATTTTTTTTGCTTCACGGTTATATTTCTGAGGCCTAATACAAACAACTGAAACCAGTAGGAACAGAAACACCACAATTGAGGGGTTCTCCCAAAGTTCACAAACTTGAGACTCAAGTCAGACCATTTTTTGGCATGCAAAACTCGCTTTGTCGCAACGTCGCGTAGACATTCTTGATCCCATTCGTAACTCTCTTATGTCTCCTTATGTGAAAGATTCATTTGAAATGTCTAATATTTTGGAAAACATGACAGTATCTCTGCAGAGGATGTATTCGATAGATGTGGATTCCCTTTGTACCAATGTACTACTATATGAAACAATTAATTTATGTGCGAAGATATTTCTTCAAACAAGTTGCTCCTTTGTCTTCTCCTGAATAGTTATTAGAGCTTATTCTTATATTTACAGAAAACATTCGTTTTGAGTTTGAAGGGACCACATATAAACGCAATGATGGCGCGGCCATGGGTAGACCGTTGTGTCCCATTTTGACAGATGTGTTTCTAGGGGTGATTGAGAAGAAACTAAGTGATAACATGTTCAAGTTTACTCTGTACAAGCATTAGGTGGAAGATACTTTATTCCTACATATGACAGACATTTTAAAACATTCTTACATCATTTAACTCAGTTGATCCACACTTTTCTGTATGTCATGAAATAGAAACCAACAACACTCCAGCATTTTTAGGCATAAAAGTTACGAGGCGAATAAACAGGACACTACAACGTTTAGTTTATCGAAAAGAGACATGGGATGGCCAATACCAACAATTTTCCAGCTGGAACGCTCGTTATTTTATGTTTGTTTCCTGTATACCCACATTCGTGCAATATTTCTTGTATTCGGCCCATTTTGT
>UZAN01047613.1:0-25968 GCA_900618425.1 Echinostoma caproni | reverse complement strand
CATTCATTCTGTCGACAAGCGAAAACGGAATTGCATTCGTGAATTCAATGACTGAGCACTCCGGACGGAATCGGTCGACAAATTGCTGAATTACTCTGTTTACCTAACTCCGATTGATAGAGGCACAAAACAGTTTACGCGTTTCACCGTTTGTTTCACTTACAGCCGTTCAGATGGATTGCAATATTGGAAAAAATCCTCAAAATGACATTAGGCGAGATCACCTGGAACTACTCTCAGTTGCTGCCCACACCGAGTTCAACATCCGTTCAGATATTGTTACTCTGGTTCGCGAATAAAAGGACGATCTAACTTTGTACGAAAAGAATGCCGGTTATTATTTACCACTTTTCAGCTTTGCTCAAACGTAACTCAGTGAATCGTCGTGCAATCTTTGTAAAACTTAAGGATACACGTTTTGCATTTACCCATGTACTAGTGCCCGCGGTAGCACATCTCAGATTTACCAAAACAGCGCGCAATTCAATCCGTACCAAACCAATACAATGGCTTCAGAAAAACTCAAAAATAACTAGTGTTTCACCCTAACTCACTCAGTGACTCCGCTAGTATGAGCGAAAGAAATACACAAAGGCTGTGATCCCAAAATCTTGAGTTGGTTAGCTGATGTAGTCCTTATGCGTGGACGAAGAGAATATCATCCGTGTAGGAGACTGTAAGCCTCTCGAGTACTACATTCGTTACTCGTAGGGCCATGCGTGGAAGTAAATAGAACGAAATTGGAAATAAAAATTAATTGGTCCCTTGTTCTATCTACACACAGACCTTCTCATTGTTTGCTGTGCTTTTAGATGTTCAGATCACACAATGTCCCTTAGAGAGTGTTGAGTTAGAAAAAAGGAACGGTTTTATTGGTTTTTCCAACGCTTGCTACAAACCATTCGAAAATGATGCAACATTTAACCAGTGATGGTTAGTTGGTGCTTGGAAAGTTACATTGGTAGCGAAAAAGATGTACACGTTGTGGTTTACGCCTCTACTGTGTCTGGTCCAGTGGTTGGACAGTCAGATCTTATTCTTGTCCAAACGATTTTAGTGTCAGCAAAAAGCGTTAGTCCTCTGAAATACGAAAAATTCCCTGTTGAGTATGTTGCAGTTTTCGTTCAATATCGTTACTCTTTTTTCATGCGGCGTAGTGATGCAGCCAAAAATAGTGCGGAATGTTTATTTCCAGTAAGTCCTTTAAAACCCCTGTTCATTTCGGAGTGATTAAATTGAACCAAACCCATATTTCATGCACTCATTCAATCTGAGAGATACCAAATTATATACACCAAACTAATCACATAAAGTATTTTATTAATGTTGTGCCGTTTCACATGCAATGAAAAATTTCAAAATCAAGATTTTATGTCGTAACATCAATCATTGCATTGATAAGACATGTGCACATTGTGATAAAAGCAGCCCATAAATTATAAAGTTAAATTTATCTAGGTCTTTAATCAATTGTTTATATAAGCCTAAGCGATTTCGTGAGTCACACGATTATTTCATGCTATAAATTGATACCGTTTACTTATTCCCTTGCCTTGAATGTACACGTCACGCCATACTTGCTGTTTTGTTTAGTTGTTCAGTTGTAGATAAACAAGTGCACGCTTCCTGGTCATCCGTGGTAGGACCTAAGTGGAAAGCTATGCTTCGCGAATTCAGTCATTACGTGACCAAACGGGACAATTTCGAGGACAGTGAAGAATCGGGTTATCAAGTGTAACGATAACGATATCTAAACTGACGGCATAAAGCCAAAATGGCTCAATTTTTTAGGGTTTCCATAGATTTCATGGTAGCGTACTACAACATTATTCCTCTTCTATCTAACATCAACTAGACTGCTTACAGCATTTCACAGCTTTCTGTGCTACTGTGATGATCAAATGTTTTCACGGATAGTTGTTCAAATTAAAAACCTCTGCCTCGACAACATTTTGCGGTGGACTACAAAACCAGCCCGTCAGTCCTCATCAAGACAATGTAGGCAGTCCGATGAGTTGGGTTTGCAGCAAACACGACAATCCGTTACTGTCGCATTTAAAATGCCCACTGCAAATTTTTCACATAATTGAAACTCAGAGTTGACTTTACACATTGAAGTTTGCACAAACGGTCGTCAACCGCAAAGATAAATCTCTCCAGTCTGGTAAAAATTAAGAGATACAAATAATTTTGCACGAAAACAAGTGTAAGGTTTAGAGTGTCATGTTACAGCATATGCTGTGCAAAGCCAAAACAAACTTATTTATCTGGGTTCGAAACTCATTATCGTTGAAGTTATTGAGGATGTTTTCGTGTTACTTTCTGTTGTTATCGTATCCGTGAGGATCTTACAGTTCAAGTGTTCTCAAATCCATCCGAATGAATTTGACCCATATGTCCCCTTTTAAGAGATGACCTGAGTGACAGGTTTTACCAGAATCCATGGAGAAAAACACCAAAATCAGTTATCTATTTTTAAGCAAACTGTTTTTGTGCTTCATTCGAAGTATAAAATGGATTCAGTGTGTATTACCTACTGCCTTATGCCAAAATGCTATTATGCAACGCAAAATTGATCCGGTCTGGGAATCACAAATGTAAGAGTGTGAAAATTGGCCCGAATCCAATTTTGAACGAACTGTTAATTGGATGCACACCTGAAAAATATAAACATTCTAATTTATTACGCCAAAAAGACTGCGAGACAAACACAATCTTCCTTTTCCCGGGGCTATTTATGTCTGTAAATGAGGTACGGAGTAAATATGCTGTCCCTCATGCATGACTTGAAAAAGCCAGACAAGAAATCGAAGCATGATTGTCACTATTCGCTCAAAGCAAGCTATATATTGAACAAAGCAATCACTCGATATGCCCCAATGGAACCCTGTGGGTACCACATAGAAAGATTACCAGACGAGTCACGTGGCACGGAGTTTTTAAAAACATTTTCTATCTTCAGCAAACTTATTGATAAATTATTTGCTAGCCGTCAAATATTCATGATATAACAAGCATGATTTGAAACGTTGAGCTAAGTGCTTTCTAAAGTCTTAGCTTTGTCTATGGATAAACACCATATTGTCGGTCACTCGGGGTGTCAGGGCTCACCTTTTAAAAACAATAACAACAACAACAACAAACGCATTCACCCACATTCTCTCACGAAAAGAAATATTGATATCCGATCCCAGGGCACACTTTAGCCAAATGCGAAAATACACGGATAATTCACCGGCTCGGATTTGAGTTGGAGACCTAGTTTACGCGATCGGATACCAGTCGGTTCACAATGAATGCCACGAGATTAGTTACTATATGTCGAAATCAGTCGATCAGCAATATCCGATTCGAACGACATTACAATCCCATGTAGTGAAAATTCATTTCGCTTGGTCGCTGAGCTTGGCAATTTGTTTGCAAACGTTTCATCACCAGCTGAGGTGACGTGATCAGTGCTTGTGAAGTGTCAGTGTTCTGCTTGTACCCGTTCGTTTATATATGTGTTCTTCTCCACCGATTATTTTTGTCCCCTATTCTCACTGTGTTCGATTCGGTTCGCCGTTGAACTAATGCGAGGGGTTAAGGATGGGAGGGAGAGGTTGTCCTTTCGTCATGATTGCGGTTTTGTTCCGTTCTCAGGTCACGGCGTCACATTTTTTGTTGCGTCATTGGATCCTTGAGTTGCATTGGCGTGTACACGTGATCCAGTTCAATGTGCCTGTTTATTGAGTTGATTGAAGAGTGGCAGCCCTCGAAAAATTCTCTGGCATGCTTTGACTTCGAATCAGTGAGAATTATCCACCAAGAATAATTCTCACTGATTCGAAGTCAAATTGATGCCCCTCCTGTTCTTCGTAGAGAAAGATCAACGATAGTGAGTCATGTCTCCTGACTGCCGATTGGTGTTCACGGATCCTTGTTGACAGTTTTCTTCCAGTTTGTCTGATATCATGTTTTGGGCAGTTCTTACTGTTTATCTTGTAGATGACGCTGCTCTTATCCTTCTCCATTGTTCTGTCCTTGCGTTTTGACGGAAGTCCCCTTAGACAGGCGGTCGGTTTGTGCACGACTTGGATTCCATTTGATTTCAGTAGTCTTGCTGTCATTTCCGAAATATCCTTGATGTACGGCAGGGTTGTTCTTGTTCCCGATTCTCCGTCAGTTGTTTATTTCTTTCTTTGATCAGAGTCCTTTTGATGAAGTTGTGGGTGTAGCTATTGTGGGCAAATACGCTGAGCAGGTATCTTTCTTCTTTTTTCTTCAGTGTCGGTGCAGCAGTGCGTTTGAATTCTTCCAAACAAGATCCTAGCACAGCATATTTTGTGGCTGTGTGGATGATTACTTTTAAAGCTCAGAATTTGGTCCGTATGCGTTGCTTTGCGGCAGACCGTTGTCTCCAGTTTTCCTGATGGCGTTCTGATAATCTGGATGTTCAAAAATGCCACTTTTTTATCCTCCTCCGTCGCCATTCTGAACTTGATGACGTTGAATGTGTTATTGACAATGTAGTGCAATTGCTTTGTATCAAGTGTCTATGCCAGCTAACTTTCTTTGGATTTCTGGGTGTGTAGTTGGTTTTATGTGCCGTTACGTCAATATCTGAAAAATAAATCTTTAAAACGATTACCACTAATGCTCCTGTGATAATATCGCAATGTTTCCAATTATGCACACTTTTGCATAATGTAAGCTCCTTCTAAGAAACAAGAAAAATGTAAATTAGCAACACGTTTTATATTGCATCGGTACTCCTTCGCGCAAAAAGGGAAAATTCGCTGCAGAAATGTGGGGGAACATTTGAGGATATGGATCTGTATTTAAATATCTTAATGTGAAGAGTGAAAGCTAGAAAATGGTATTACACTTCTTGTTCGGGATTTCATAATACATTCTACCCTCAAGTAAACAGTTTTTACTCCTTATCAACCCAAGGATATTACCATAGGCCTCTGAACACTAAATATGGCTAAATCACTGCTAGCTGTATTGAAATAATTTCAGTCTGTCTTACACCTCCGCCGCTCCTATGAGTCTGGAAAACAAGTGATGGAAGGGCTTCATAAGTGCCCAATATTGCCCTAATTAAATATATAAAGAGGTGCTTCTAGAATTATAAATGCTTTTAGGCATTTTGAAATTGCCTTTGCAGCTGAGTTTTTTTTTCGTAAATACTCAAACCGGGCACGAGTGCTTAAATATGCAATTCAGTGATAAGATTATTCCGATTTGCAACTTAGATTGATGCACCCCAACAACTATAAAGTTTCACGTGATGCTTTGCATTACAAAGGACTTTCAAACCGAGGCTAGTGTCCCTCTGAGCTCAGTA
The DNA here is from genome assembly GCA_900618425.1 of Echinostoma caproni. Classification (NCBI taxonomy): domain Eukaryota; kingdom Metazoa; phylum Platyhelminthes; class Trematoda; order Plagiorchiida; family Echinostomatidae; genus Echinostoma; species Echinostoma caproni. Next base: position 20,636 of record UZAN01047613.1, on the reverse strand, counting down.
AGAACAAGAGACTGTGTTGGTGAGTTGTCACTCTCTATATATCCCGTGTAATTTGCACACAATGCATTTGCGTCAAACTTCTCTGCGAACCATCTAGTCAAGTCAAGTCGAAGAATCGCTTTATCCACCTCGAGGGTCGAATATTCAGCAACCATATAATCATAGTGTCAACAACTTTGAAAAATTGCAGAATGTAATACAATAATCAAAAAATGAAATCGCAGCATACAAAAACCAATGGCATACAATGGTGCTTATGATCGGTTTAGTTTAGCATTTTGTGTAGATTTTCTGTAACCAGTTCATGGCTTGTAACATATCTCGCGAGATACGGTAAAATAGAGCACCTGTAAGCTTCCGTGTGTGTGTTCATAAGTTTATGACTGGCACTGGTGGATGAATTCGAAAAGCACTAACTAATAGCAGAATAAAGGAGATGGAAAAAATCAGGTAAAATATTATTGCAGAATGTTGTGCAGGACTTAATGTGATGTAGCATCACATACTGTACCAGATGTTCTCGTGTGATAAGACTACATACTGACATAAACTTGTGAGATCGGAAAATGAGTTTTTGGTTCTTGTTAAAAAGACTGCTTGCGCAGTTTTCATGCAATTGATCCCAAGTTAAGTTGGGATGCGGTGTTCTATTCATCCGACAGTGACGGTGTTTGCGTAGATACGTTAACTGTTACCAGTTTTTAAACCTCCGGTGCAGGCAACGTTTCTACTAAATAGTTTATTCTATCATCCCGTTTGCGGTAAAAAGCATTTTCAAATGTTGCCAGCCATGTGGGTGGACAGTGATCGAATAAATGCATTGATCTGTGGCAGTATTTCCTGATAAAACTATTTGGTCTACTCTGTAAAGGCGTGATGAAACAAACCAGGTATTCATTTCACTACCGGTTGAAAAATGACTGTGTGGCTTCATTCTAGTCGCACTTGTATGAAGGGACCCACTGATGATGAGAGGACTACTTCCATGACTTTGAACAGCGTGGATCCTGCCGATTTTTCAAAAGTGAAATGATTAATAAACGGTATGATTATGACCCCGCAGGTGCACTTTGATTATGCCTGGGGTGAAAATGTGAGTGCTAATAATAAATCAGGTCATTCACACTGCTGGTACGAGACACCGCTACGGGGCGCATTTACGTGACGTATTGCTTCAGACCTGAGTATTGATTTGTATGACGACATATTATTCCCCCAAGGGAAAGGATATCAGGCCCGAGGGCTTATGATTGCGCAATTCCTGATTTATTAATAGTGATATATTCTGCAGGCTACACTCAATGCGGGTTTACATAAAATGGGTTCTGTATTTGGATGGCAACAGACATCATTTCATCAGTATGTTTGCGCAGCATTCATTTTCATATTCACTGTTTGATCAGTGAAATTCAGGCAGGATGTCTCCTCATCCAGGCAATAATACCTCACCATCCAGAAACTCTTTTTCATCTTGATGAATGCTTTGTACTAAAGTAATATGGTTGCTATCAGTACCGTAACACATTAGCTGGAAAATAAAATATTTATATTTCAATCCCTAGAAATTAGTGCAGATAGGGCATACAATCTCTATGGTCTCAAAGCTGAACGGGCAAATGCATGAGGAACCCCAAATAGTTCACTGACGGATCTTCTTAACAATTCGGTTGACTATGATAACACACACACATTTTTTGGCAACCCCTCATGCTTGCCGATTTCACCATCACATACTGCTAAAAGGAACAGAGGCCAACGATGGCAAACCCTGTTGTGCATCTCAGGGAACTGCTCGAACGAATGAGCAGACATTGAAGTCCGAAAATCACTTTCGTAATGGCTTGCCTAATGGATATACCGGCACTAATCAGACCAAAGAGTGAAACCAGGGTACAGTTGTAACGTACAAGCAAACTGGTCGCTAATTAACTGAACGACATGGTAATCCTCAACCATGTAAGGTGTTTTCCTATTCAATGTTGTGATATTTTCTCGATCTCCCTTATCTCGTTTAACTGGACAGTTTTCAGATTAAAGTGTAATTGGATTTTCAGTGATACAATATTGGCACTGATTATGTGTCCTTAAATTGATAGAGGTAGAAGGACTTATTGTAAGTAAAAAGTGCAACGTATGAGACCAGGTCTTCTTTGTTACAATAACCAGGTTACATAGTGATTAGAATAAACGGGTGAAAGCTAAGTGGGGGAACGTGAATTTTTCACATCTACATCATTTAAACGTTCGCTTGCTATTAAGATCAAATTATTCCTTTGTGAATCAGTGTTCGTAGACGACGCTACCAACATTAAAATTTGTCTCGGTAAGACATTAGCAGAATAGATCTCAACACCTTGGAATGCACCAGATAATGTATTAAACAATCTTTTCGTTCAAAAGGTATTCATGAGTCAAATCGATAGAATACAGATTGTGTTGAATGAGTTCCATCAAATCACAATGTCATCATTTGTTGGCTTGCAGCACTCGAGTACTTACGAGCACTTACTCAGTGCATCCAACCAAATCTGAGACCCTAAGCAGTTATTTTTTTATTGCGTGATTCAAGGGAACATCTCAGATTCTCATTAGTGGAGTACTGGAATCCTCGCTCGAACTGTTCCAATCACTTTGACTAAATTCTGTGCTGAGTTACGTTCTCTCATGGTTTTGTGTCGCCTGAAGCGAACGAACTGCGCACAGACCAACTACGCACTTGTTGAACAGTTAGCAACAAAAAAGAACGTTTTGTATGCACAAAGTTGCATATTGTATGGCTTTTCTGAGTCAACGGCATTCATCAGAAAATTTGGTGTTCGTTGTCTGAACTACACCTGGAGTATAACATAACTAATGTGCTGTGAATTCGAAACATCCATGATGTTTACCAAACTCTGAATTGCATTGGTTGATCCAGCCTAACGAAGTTCACCATTATTATCATCCTCGTACCCGGGAGATTTTAATCAATCATCGGAAAATAATCACACATTACTGCCATCTACACCCTATCAAATAGGTAAGAAAATCACCCCGACGCCCAATATTTTGGTAAAATAACCGGTACGTATCCCAACAGTGTGTAACTTGGCAACTTGAGTTTTCGTTCTGTTATACTCAAGCTTATTTAGTTAAGGTGACTCGCTTGTCAAATTATCAGTGCAGTGCGTTGCAGTGTGGTTCGAATTATGCATTTTTCATTCTGATTGACTTCTGGTGTCCATGATTCTGTCTTTCATTACACCCTGTTGTGACCTGCACGTGACTGGTAACGTACGGATTGATTGATTGATCGATTACTTCTTGCTCGCCGGTCTACTGACCGACTACATATGTTTTCTCTGCAATAGACGTGCTGCTTAATTCACTGCGCGCAACTCTACCTACTGAAGCAGGGCCAGAACACACCCCATCTAACTTCTCTTGTGGAAGGCATATTTCACATTGCAAATATTGAACTGATTATCAAATGTTGTTCTCATTGGAAAGGTGCAAATCAGTGACCTCCTATTCGAAATTCGAAAGTAATAAACGACAAACTGATAAAATTATGAAAACCAACAGGAATTCAAAGATCATCCTTTCAAACAGTCAATTTACTTGTTTACTCCGCTGACTTGGAGTGGGTTCTTGTCGGAACTAAAGGGCTTGGTTGATCATTGGGTTAGTGCTCAGAAATCGCAAACTTCGTTTAATTATTTTTCATCTGTACCTAGCCCTCTCCATTTATCTCTTCTTCTAACCCGTAATAAGGTCTCAAGGAACTTGGATGTCGATCGCCAAAGTTCTTGCCAAATGACACTGTTAGTAATTTCCCACTAAATGAACTGAAGATTCCGAAGCCTCGTCAATCACTAAATCTGGGAGCCTTCAACCTGAGGCTTCTGATGCAGGTAGGTCAACAGGCTTGTCTGGCGCGTACCATGGAATCCTTAGGGACCGGTATCTGTTGCGTGTCACTGCTTCAAATTCAGGATCAAACTACTGTAAGCCACCTGAGTCCCCTAGATTTGTCCTCGAGGTAGTGTAATGATCTGTCTAGTGGTAGTAATACACACGGAACTCGGAACATGAACCACGCAATACGGATCACGGAACACGAATCAAGGATCAGCAATCTGGGACTGGATCACGTAAACACTGAACCGCAGTTGCAATAGCACGCAATATCTCACGTAACTGAGACGCGAGGAAAAGGTAACAGGAATGACGGTTCGTTTATTGGAAGAAATGAGGGCGATTAAATAATATGTACAAAGAACGATCATTGGTTAACCAGGTTTCCACCAATTGCATTCCAGTACTGCTTGAATCATTTTGCTTCTGTCTGGACTGCACTGTCTCCGATTGGCTGACACGATCTTCCCATGGTGTGTAGTCAGAAGCAGTGACACTTACGCGCGTCATTAACGTCACCTTTGGAATTTGGTGGGTAGCAGGTGTCCAAAAATTGTAACGCGCCGCTCCAGGGTAGGCGTCATCTGGTAGGCCTAGATCATCACGGGTACCTTCTTCGTACATGAGACGACGTGCTAGGTATTGTTATCGATTGGAACCTCGTCAACAGTCGGTTGTGTGCAATGCTTCCCCAGGGTTCAATCGGCGTCACCAAAAGGTGTTTGTTCATTATATTGGAATGTGCACCTACCGATTGCAGTGCTAATAAACTCACAAACTCATTCGGATGAGTCGAAGCTCCGACATATTTGTGCCTGCAGGTGACTTTAACGCGCATTTGGAACACTGGGCGTATCGAAAATTTGCATGGGTGGTATTTGTGCTCTACCCTGTCAACGAACAGATAACCGTGATCAAATACCTCTGTTCTACGCAGATTAACATGTTTTCCTATGCAGTACCAACTTCCAACACAGCTCTCGACGGACGGCAGTGTGGTGCACCAGTTCAGCTGGTGCGCTAACTTAAATAGATAACACATGGCATTAAGTTACCGTTGGCGTGGCTCAGTGCGAAATTGCAGATCGTATTATACCATCCATGTTGAGTCCGACCAAGCACTAGTTTTTATGCAGTGCAGATTAAGCGAGAAATGCATTCCGCAGTGAATTTTGCTTGTGAGTCTATCTCACTCCCGTCAGAGGCATTGGGTATCTCATGATTCATTAGTTCTGGTGGGTCAAAAATGACAAACCCCGACCTGCCAGGATCAAAACAGAGTTAGGTGGCATCTGCAACACTAGTTCACGAAGGGCCTTAAGAAGGACCGAGAAAACTAGTGGTAATCAATAGCTAGTGAAATGAAAATGGCATCAGGGAATAGTTAAAGACATTTCCAACTGTTACGCACCACGAGAGCTCAGAGAATTTGGGTTAGTGTAACAGTCTGCGATGAAAAAGGACAAGCAGTTCACAATAGGGAAAAACGGCTGGGTCGCTGTGCGGAATAATTCAGCGAACAGTTCAGCTGGCCTGGCGCTAACCAGATCAATTCAGCTGCAGCTGAAGCTCCATGGGCAGTGTCACGCGATCCTCCAGCAGAAGCAGAAGTTCGGTCAAGCTCTGAAGCGGGGAAGGGTAACAGAACCGAATGGGCTCCTTCTCACTATTTTAAAGGTGGGATTAATAACCTAGTAAACTCTAGTACCACTTTACTGCACAACATTTGAACATAAGAGTGCATTCCATCCTCTTGGGGCAAAAAACGTATCGTTCCCATTTTCAAGAACTGATCTTGCAACGAATGCGAAAGACACTACGAAATACGTTTGATCACAATCTTCACCAAAGTGCTATCCTCTGTCATGCTTTTACCTCTAACTTCTTTAAGAGAGACCAACATCTGTGAACGGAAAGCCGAACTCCGATCTGGTTTTGGATGCTTTGATCACATTTTTACGCTGCGTCAAGCCCTTGAGCTACGTTACACCCACTGTCGACCAACGATCGCGGTGTTTCTTAACCTGAAAGAGCCTTCCATTCAGTTAACCGTGAAGCTCTGATTAGTTCTCTTTGAAAAATAATATCCAAGTGTATGTTAACTTACTGAAATCACTCTACTCACATACCTCCGGTCGAGTAAGGGTGTACAACAGCAGTGGCGTCTACCCAGGGTGCCTTCGTTCGCCATATATGTTCACTTTCTTCGTAGACGAAATACTGGTGAACATACTATGTTATCCAAAACGTAGGTATTAAGTTTGCAGCTGGAGAGAAGCTGTGCAATTTAGAGTATACCGATGACATCATCTCCCTGGTCGAATATAAGGAGGACGCGCAAAATGTATTTGATAGACTAACAAGTGCTGTTTCCACATTCGGTATTTGCTTTTTACCTTCAAAGTGCAAAGTAATGCTGCAGGACTGAGCACTGACTACTGCTGCTTTGAAGCTAAATTATCAGGAATTAGTGCATTGCTTTTCTTGTTTCGGTAGTTTTGTGACCAATGACGGTAGCGTAGCATAGTAGATAACCGCCCGCATTTCCACGGCTCGAGCAGCATACACAGATCTGAAATATCTTTGGCGTAGATATGGCGTTTCACTGAAGTTGAGAGATCGTGTATATTGTGCTACCGTTCTTTCAGTTCTGCCTTGTGGCTTGGTATTCGGAAGTTCATCAGGTACAAGCCTGATAGCACATTCATTCTGATTGGCTGACTTTGCTGGATAGAGCACGTACCGCGCATGCCCAGCTGTCGTCTACAGCACGGCACTTTATTCGCAGGGGCCGCCCCGGGCTAGAGGAGACCATGTGGAGGTCAACATATGACGTGGAGAGGAGACATGAAGAAATCTATTACGTTGAATGAGTGCTTCGTGCCTTCCAGGTTGGGATCCGAAAGACTCCGTAATTGGTTTGTTGGAGACATTGAAGGATATGGCAATGAACCCACAACAGAGACATTCTTTTTTTCATTTCTTATTCGGCCGGAATGCTTAGAACGGAATGTATGCAGAGATCGATTGCGACTCTTTGAGTTGCCCATATAGGTTCACTTTCTTCTTCTTCACTCAAACTAGGTGTAATCCCTGTCCACTTAACGCATTACCACTAGCCTTGGGATTTCGCAGCGAGCACCGAAGTTTGCTTGTCTGTATTTCACTGCACAATGATGATGATCATTTCCTATTCATTATGCGAGGATTTACTACAGTGGTGGTTTGGGAACCGATGTTCATCCTCACCCAAGAAAAGATATGGAAAGCTTTTGATCAGTACAGCGTTGTTATTGGAACCATGTTTCGGACATGAAAGGTAATAAGGATATTTATCCATGTAGGTCACAAAGTAGCTGACCTGTTTTATTGAACAATTTTGAAACCAGTACTCAAGATTTCTGGAAACGTATCAATCTCTACCACAAGGAAACGTCCTTTCCACTAAAACCGTCACAGTCAGAGAGGATTTTCAACAGTTCGCATGTATGTGCATTTTAAATGTGGTATTTGAAAATAAGTGTGTGCTCAATCATTCAGTGTACATGAACGATGTATTCTAAAAATACTCCATAGTCTGTACAGTTTTGTACGAAACGTAATCCTAGAATGGTTACAATGTTATGATTTAGGCTGATGTGAACAATGTGGATCGAGTATTACGTGCTTAGAATAAAGTCCTGTGTCAAACAACTTTGCTATTATGGGGTTCGATAATACGCCTGTCTCACTGGGATCTGATGAGTTCCATTATTTGCATTATGAGAGAACTTCTTTGCTGACCTCAATGAACGAGGTGTAAGATTGGGATGCTATTAGGGGTTGCAAACAAGACTTTGCAATAAGAATGAAACAGTATGCATTGCCAAAAAGGGTATGAGCGCAATAAATTGACTCGTTTTTTAACTACAGTAGGAAGTGAGTAGTTCCTCTTATCGCTTGCTTTTCACGACGATTTTATCATGAAACTTTTTCTTCAGAATTTTTCTTGGTCTAAAATTATTCAACAGATTCAAACAGTAACATATATAACTTGTTTTTTTAATGTTAAATCTGTAAAAGGTATAATAATAATAAGTATAAGAAAATAACAGAAATAAAAAGCTGTTGAATAAGGTGCTTACAACTGTCCTTGGAGCATCCGCTATCAAACACCCAAAGAAAAACCCTTATTGAAAAGATCAGATTCCGGTTTCCTGGAGTTGACTTAACATGAAATGCCTAATTTCAAGAAATTCTCAATTTTTATTGCAGTCAGCCTAAAATAAGTGAGTCTCATAAAATACGAATAATCAGACATATCGTTCATAACAATTGCATCACAATAGGTCTATTGAATCAAAACTGGGCTATCCAAATTTGTCTCCTGTTGACAGTGTTAATTCAATTTACGTGCCCAGCAAAAACAACATGGCAGCTCGTTCCACGTGATTCTTGAACAGAAAAACTTCACCAGATTAGAACCTTACCGAGTGCAAATCGCGGTGTAATTTGTTTCTATATTAAGCACTGTTTATTTCAATTAGTATTTTTTTCGGTTTCCTCTCGAAAGTTCTATCGCATTCTCTTCATGTGAATGTTCAGTCAAGATACAAATTGGTTGCCGCTCACCCATGCAAGCTACAATAAACAAATGAACATCAGTATCCATGGGCACTTATCATTCCACAGGCTCCATGTGACAACCGGGTTGTACCACCCAAAATTTGCTAATAGGCAGGTGATCTCGGTTCACCGAGATATATCAGGGTACGTCCATATGGCGAGGCAAATGAACACAAAGACACAATCGGACTAACAGACAGACAGTCGGATGGACAGATAAACCGATTAACCGGTTGATTGGCTGACTGCCTGCCTGCCTGCCTGCCTGCCTGACTACTGACTGACTGACTGACTGACTGACTGACTGACTGACTGACTGACTGACTGACTGAATGTCTACTGACTGACTGACTGACTGACTGACTGACTGACTGACTGACTGACTGACTGAATGACTGACTACTGACTGACTGACTGAATGCAGCACTGACTGATATGACTGACTGACTGACTGACTGACTGCAGTGACTGACTGACTGACTGACTGACTGACTGCCCGAGTGTCTGGCGGACGACTGACTGACTGACTGACTGACTGACTGACTGACTGACTGATTGATGACTGACTGACTGACCGACTGACTGACTGACTGACTGACTGACTGACTGACTTACTGACTTGACTGACTGACTGACTGACTGACTGACTGATTGAATGACTGACTGATTCACTGACTGATTCACTGAATGACTGACTGACTGACTGACTGACTGACTGACTGACTGACTGACTGACTGAATGACTGACTATGACTGACTGTGCAGCACTGACTGACTGCCTGACTACTGACTGACTGACTGACTGACTGACTGACTGACTGACTGACTGACTGACTGACTGAATGTCTACTGACTGACTGACTGACTGACTGACTGACTGACTGACTGACTGACTGACTGAATGATCTGAGTGACTGACTGACTGACTGACTGACTGACTGACTGACTGACTGACTGACTGACTGACCGACTGACTGACTGACTGACTGACTGACTGACTGACTTACTGACTTTGACTGACTGACTGACTGACTGACTGACTCACTGACTGACTGACTGACTGACTGACTGACGGACTGACTGACTGACTGACTGACTGACTGATTGACTGACGCAGTTCAAGGACGAATTGGCCAATTCAATCTTAATTTGTTGTTCCTTATCGGTTTGGCAGTGGTCTGGTGGTAAAGGTCACCAAATTAGCACTGTAAAAGGTGTGTGGTCTTATCCATCCATCACGACATGCCTTCTTCATTAAGTGTTGTACGTTGATTGATCGCTTCCATCTTTCTGAGTACTGTATGACTGCATATGCAATAAAAGGAAGTAAAAACGAAAAAGAAAGCTAAATGAGGAAGAATTTCCATGGTTTTCACAGAGGATAATTAATAGTGCTTTTCCAGCTCCTCGTCCTGTTGAACAACATTATTATCCGAAAATAGACATCGAATCGCCCCACAGACAGCTAGCACAACATCCGCGAATCACCTTAAAATAGATCAGTATAAAAATTTGGAGAACCGCACAACCGTACAACTAATTATAAAACAAAATTCGAACAAAATACCTTTAATTTTGAAGGTTGCTTTAGTTGATCAAGCTGTCTACTTGATTATGAATTTGAAAATGAATCGTTCTACTATCGCCTCTCTACGACATCCTATACATCTCCCTATGCCTTGAACTTTTGGGTCCATAAAGCAAATAAACAATGTTTAAAATGCCTTTCTCTTTCAGGCAACTTTTCTAATTCCTAGATCAAAATAAAGCCGTCTCATTTTTTTCATTTCCAATCTTAAGAAAGATGCACATCTAAAGAATATCATGTGCCTCAATGACCGATATCGAAATCTCTCCTCAATATAAGCATTATTTGTGGTTTTCCGATCTACCATTTGCGCTTATTTGCTTATCAACATATGTGAGGACTGAAGTGATTGCTACATACTTCTCTGTAAAGATCGCTTCTATGTTCTACTGCTCTCCTTCGCTTACTTTTTATTCACACTTGCACATCAGTTTTTATCCTTTGCGAACTAACACATTTCCTATCGTATGTAGCTCACACATTTTTCGCTCCGTTTTTCCCATCACGACGAGGTGTGATGACTCGAGTGCTTCCATGACCCCGCAACCTGTACAAGGTGGCTTTTCACGGGCGCAAGTCCAATCTTGTTTGAAATGTATCAGTGTAGGGGGCTGTAAAAAGCTCAGTCACAAAAGGCTTACTGATTGAGAACCTCCTGACTCCCTCTGGCTGTTCACTCTCGCTCATGGAGGAGCATTTTATTGATCACAACACTGCAAGGTGCTCGGGGCTTCCTATCAACGATGGGAGAAGACGTTGTACTTCATTGGACAGCTAACGCTAGCCCAAGCTGGGCACCCCCAGCCAATAATCTATTATCCCATCTACGTTCTGCTTTGCTCATTGGATGCATGAGCCCAAGTGCCAATCCCGAACGGTGAACCGACAATCAACGTACTAGCGAACGATGCAATGAACCGAAACCCAAAGGCTTTGAGTGACAGGTCTCTAAAGGCTCCGAAACGGGTGTTTCGGTCACTCTCCCATGTTGGATATACGTCCCACCGCCTTTTGGATCATCTTTTAAAGTCAAAGGCTCGATCCAGAGTTCCAAAACAAAAACCCCTTCGTCGGTGTGAGCTACCGCGATTTATGCCATGACCTACAGTCCCAGACACCTATTTGGAAAAACTCTTTCATAGCTGTCTCGTAGTTCTTCTCTTTCCAAAATCTTATGAGATGCCTTCTGTTTCGGTCATTCATGTGACGCCACTGAGCGTTTAATCAGTAAGACAAACGAATCAAAAACTATATAACTGATAACCCAAGATCTCCGTATTACTTGGTTGCACTCTATCAGAACGACCAATTCGAGACATTCGTGGTGCCAGCTGTCTTTGAAGGGTAGATTTTATGCTGCAGTAGTTTGGCCAGTTCCGCTATATGAAAACAAGATAAAGATAGATTATCGGCGTTCAGACACTGCTGTCTATGTCACATTGCACGAGTCTGGTGGGGAAATCAGACATGCAATGCTGAGGGTAGGGAATCGTGGTCATCCACTGGAGCAAGTGATCAACCTCCATAGACTACGGTGAGTGGGGTATGTTGCACATGTTACCGAAGAGAGTGCCACAGCGGGTGCTATTTACCGAGGTAGGTGATTGATAGATAAATGTAAAGGATAGTCACAATAAGACCTGGCATCAGGGTATGAAAACCCTGACAAGGAGACTTGACCAAATGGACCATGTTAGGCTTCCTGGATGGGTACATCGAAATCAACGCAACCAATGGTTACAGAAACTGTGTGATGTGGCCGAGTGTCGAAAACAGTGGTGCTTGTACATCTTCTCTATTTCATAGTTTTCAAGAACTCTCTATTCTATATATCATCTATATTAATGCTTAAGTATGGACAATAATTTATCTCTTGTCTACTGTGATCAACTTAGTTTCTGGGCTGCATGATTGTCAGTTAAACGTGTCTGACTGTGTTTGACAAGATTCAATAGTCTGAACATGAAAATGGCAAAGCATTAAGACGCAATATATTCTTATAGGAGTAACTCAAGAATTATCCTAAGTTATTTTCATAAACCCAAGACATCTTGGTTATTTGTTATGAGGTATTATTGAACCCAATATATAATTCATTATAGCACCTCTGTAGAATAACCAAATGAAATTCTTTCACAACCCGGAAAAAGTGCATTTTCAGATCCTCTGACATACTGGAATCTTGAATGTTCGTGGCTATGAGTACATGCCTTAATCCCTAGAGTGACTTAATGTTAAACCAATTCTTAACTTTCCCACTCTGATTTCATTCTGTCCTTAGTGTTATTGCACCGCAGTCAGTCCGATCGTTTGAGCAACACAGTGCAACACAGAATCCGACAAAGACGTATCTCTGCTTGCTTAAAAACGTTATGCAACCACCAACAAAATCACTTAATTTTTTGGCAAAACATCTGGTGCTCTGTGGGTTTGAGTTATCGCCGGGAGCATTTGCAGAAATTTATGCACTCCTGGGGTAAATGAATACCGACTGAACATTTGAAATTCATATTTTTTGCTACGGAACTGTGGTGCGATGGCATTGAAAAGCTTTTCCCATTCGGTTGGAAATCTTTCGTGTGTGTTTTTATACTCAGCCGGGAGGCGAACCGAATACGCTCGGGTTGGCAGCAAAAAGGGATTAAAAGAGAAAAAGCCTGCGCGTTTTGATTGAAACTTTATGTTCTGCCATTTTTCTCCATTTTAGACCGAAACCAGGTCTGTGTTTGCGTGGAAGAAAATTGCTAATTCCGAAAAGCATAAAATAAAGGTGTTCGCGTAATAGTAGAAAAATAGCGTCATTTAGCTTCATTTTTATTCATTGAATAAACAAATGTACAGTCGACTTTCAAGGGAATGCAGAAATAGACGGGCAGCGGTGGAACGGTTCGAACCCGGGACCTCCGGGTCACAAGATAATTATGAGTGAGTTTTGAAACACACATATTGGGATCACTCTGTAACTTCCTTTTTGTATCTGTATTCAGTATTGTCCGGTATCTGTCAGCGCGATGTTCCCACTAAATGCACAATAATCCCACCTCTTTCCTGTGTGCATACTCTAGTGCACGTTTTGTGTGCTCCGGTAGTCTGAGCTCTTAACTGACGGGTCATGCTTTTCAAAGATTCTTCATTCCTCTGCTGAACGTGAAGAATCCGCGATCGCGCTATAGTAGTCGAAGAAAGCCCTGAACAAAACTTCGAATTTCACAAACTCAAACCTTAAGCAACGAACCAAAATTATTCTCATCACTGAGGTCACAAAACGCTTCCTTTTTGAAGAAAACTTTGAAAATATATCGCTGACGAAGCTTCTTATATCAGTGATAATAGGCAAATTGGATAGTCCAGCAAACGAGTTTTGAACAGGACTGTATCATCTCAGTCGCACACCCCTCTTTGATTTTGGTGTAACAGTTGTCCAATGAACGTGTTCAAATGTGTTACCCGTTGAAGTGAGGTGGCACATTTCGTGCTAGTTTTAGTTCTATCGCCCTACATTGGTTTCAATATCACATACTAAGTGATCAAAATCATTCTCTACCAGGCTTGGTTTTAATGTGCTATGAAACTGCTTTACATATCATACAAACTTGATGTAAATTGCGAATGTTTTGGATAACGTGTTGATTTTCAGTATTGATATATTACTTCTGAATTTCACCTGAAATGGTACAGTAACGGTCATGTATTCAAACACAGACACTAACAGAAGCTGAAATTCGAGCTATCCGGTGTAAATTCTGGTGACCGGAAAACATTTAACTGTCACTCTGTTATTTGTACTACTCATGACCAAGTTTAGCCGTGTTCAATGGTACGCGAAAAAACAGTATGCATAAATAACATCCCTGGACAAATTTGCAGTAAGCACAGGAACCTGGATTTTCGGACGTTGACCAGCGATCACCCCGTGTAGTACTTTATAGATGGAGCGACCCTCGTCATCGTTTCGGTTTTGAGGACAGTTCCGGAAACAACCACCAGCCCTAGGGGATGGGGCGAATGCAGTTGTTTGACTTGAGTGATTTGTACCTCTCACCCTCACCCCCGCCCCAGCCAAACTCCAGTGTGCATTGTTTCTACCATATAGTTTGTATATGTGCATGGAACCGCGCTCATTTGTGTGTGTAAGTTTGCATATCGCAGGAACACACCCAAATTTTTGAATACGTAAACATAAAGAGCTGAACCAATGCGCGGTGTGAAATTCAGAGTCCAGTTTGTTCAGTTAATACAGTTTCTCAGTCAGGTTCTTGAAACCCGAGCATGTAATGTCCATAATGTGTGACTGGAATTGCACAGAATATTTTAAACAATCTTCTCTAAGTGAATGTAACGAATTCGTTAGCACAATATCTTGAAATTGGTTCACAGCGATCCGGTTCGATAAGGTTCAACCGATCTGCCGATCTGATGAATTCAGCTATGTGGATGAATAAGCGAGCAATCCAATTTCTTACGCCTGCGGGCACTAACACACACATGCACACTCACACACACACACACACACACACACACATACCGTACATATTGTTTGAAACGCGCTCACACATTGTGCTTGGGACAAATGATGATCGGTAATCACTTAGCGAGGAAACAACTCGTTCAATCACCGGAAGACGTCCATTCGCAAAAAGATATGCACCGGATGAATATACGGAACGATAAGCACGTAATGTACAACATGCACGTGTTTCCCGATCGTTTTCAACCATTAATCTGACAACGCTTGTGTGTTTCCTCCCCGATTCTCGCCGTTCCTTTAAACCGCTAAGAAAATCAGAACGAAACATTTAAAATGAACATACCAGTACATCTGCAACTATATGCGGCCTATTTCCTTAGGCATGTTGCGCACAACAAATGTCAGTACTATTCGTTGCATTTACATTGGTTCGTTCTTTCTATCACTCCCAAGATGGATCTGTGAATCAGACAACAATCCCCTTGTGGAAACGGAAATTACACCGCAAGTCAGACAAGGCGTCAGATACGTAGCGTCTTCTTTTATGAATGGTAATTTCTGAGTAAAACGATTGCTGGGCTCGACAAGGAACACGGGAAATATTTTAGGTGGATGGTGCGAGTTGGTTACCTTACAGTTTTGCAAATAATGCCTCAGAACACCTGGCTGCCGCCTTACTCTATCCGATGCACGCAAACAGTATCTGCTTGCGAATTACGTCAGTTTAACTATTCGTCACACCGTCACAGACATCTTCCGAAGTGACTATTTTCATTACGCTTTGACAACTTTCAATTCAACCAACCCGAGCATCTACTATGACTGCCTTGTTGTGAAGGGTGTGCAGTAGAAATGTTCTACCTGCCACTCTGTTTGTCTACGGTTGGTTTGCATTGCGTTCAGCCTAATGGGTCATTCTTGTTCGAATTCACAACAGGAGAAAGTGTTCCAATGAGTTTGCTTCCACATAATTTATTTTCAACAGCTATGTAGACATTACCCTAGGACCACGCTGCCGTGCAACCATCACCGCGGTTTCGGTCTGTGTCTAGAAGGCAGTTTACCTTTGTCAGAATACATGGACTGCATAGCCATCCTATGTGAAGATTCAGGCGAGGAGCTAGCTTTTCAAAAAGACTTGTGAAGTCATGCGAGGCATACTGCATACAGTTATATACTTCACTCTAAGAATCGATGCAACAAACAATGAGTAGATCCTTCTCTTCTTTCCTAACAGCCTTATCTCTCATGGGGAAGGAATCTCGAATGAAATAACAGTCTACCCACAGAGAGCTCAACATGTGTGTTCCAAGCTGGTGACGCGATATGCACACTGTCATGGCCCGGACTGCAATTAATGGCACGGAAAATCTGCACCAACTGATATGGTCGTGGAATGTCATAAACACACACGTTGAGGGACAACGTGGACTTCAGGCAACTGACAACTGTCAGACAGATTGGCATCTATCACATGCCAAATAGGTGGTTATTTGGATGATAACATCGTTATCAGCAAGAACCGGAACGAACGCTCGTTTTAGTGTATGTTTGTTCAAGTTATGGCTCGTCATGTGCTAGAATAGAATTCCTTTTTTCACTATGAAATGAACTTTAGACAATGCTTGACCGATATGTTTCCGGTGAGTAGATGCTGACACGTACAGCCAATCGACTGTTTTGCGTACGGTACACTGGAAGGATAGAACTTGAATGAAGTAAAACTCCTCCCTCGTCGAGTGAAATATAAACAACACCGACGACGACGAAAACTGATGAACATTATTGCTGACTGTATAATTCATGAGACATTTGTCTCAAACACAATATTATTAGTCAATCTGAGCAGCATTTGCATCCGGTCTGGTCCGGACCACTTTTGAACAATGTGCGTGACGCAAGCAAAGAAAAACAAATCTGTTCCCTGTGGCTTGTAGGTCAAGGCCCTTGAGGCATCGCTTTTTCCCAAGGATTGTAAGTCCTTACATTGTTTGCCCCCAAGTGTTTCATGCAGAACGATGTGTATTAATTTGCATATAAAGATCATGGTGTTAGATTCAGTAATAATCCCCTAAGGTCACATGACCAATAACGAGTAATATAGAATGACAACAACCAATGTAAAGATCGCCGTCATATCGGGTCTCAATTTCGTTGGAATTGCTATATCTTACGAATTACGGTTTTTAGTATATGCAAAGAATAACAACTCACCAATAGGTCGTGAAAGCGATATCAAAGCGTATCATATCTTTAACTAATCTTCTCAAAATTGACGAGAAAAAGATTTGGGCAGGAGAAGGAACAATTTGGAACTAATTCATTCAGCAAGAAAGACACGTCCGTGTCCAGTCATTCTGGCTCTTCTTTTTTGTGTGAGTTCCATTTTGTGCTTGCTGGTTCTCACTCGGTCTGCATGTTGGTTCATTTTGTACATCTAATGAGTAGAATCGAAAGCTTTGACGACTTAAAACGTAAACTTTTGCAATATGAACGGCACTGATGAGTACGTTCTAGAAAATATCTGGATTACAAAAATTCGTGAAGGGAAACGATAATCTTGTGGAACAAACAAGTTCATGTTTTTTTAGGGAGCAATCCATAATACAAACGTTTGCTGAACATGTGTATCACTGTTTTGGTCATGAATAAAATAGAAAACGGTGAATTCTATTGAATAATCCTGAAAGCTGCCAGTCGTTTACTGTCAGCGTTTCACATTAGTATGCACTTCTCTTGTGCGTCATTTGATATACCTCTGCTCAATGATGCCCTCCATTATTAAGCACTCACGTGGATGCTGATTCTTTTCTCTGTAGCTTCGAATTTTTAACATGTTTACAATGGGCCGAGCGAGAGGCTGTGCTAAACTCATGGTAGTCAATTGCTATTTGATGTCCAAAACTCACCACAGAGACACTGGATCGGAACTTCACCAAAAGTCCATCTAAATTATCGAAGTCTCTAGGAAGCATGGTGACAAGTCTGAATGTCAGCTTGTTCCAGAACAAAAATTACATGAGCAACTCAGCTGTTCTGTTCTGCGAATTTTTTGGAAATAATTTTTCAAGGTCCATGCACCTTCACACGACGTTTTTGAAGATTACAATTATCTCCCTGAAAATGAAAATGCTTTACGAATGCTTGCACTATTCCCCGCTGGTTACATTGCTCACCAGTTTGTTCTTCTAAGAAGATCTTTAAAGTACCTATCAAAATATACTGGACTTCCTAGAGTGATCCTTATAGATAAAATTGTTACCAGCCACACCCATCGAATTTGCCTCTTCCGTAGTTGAAGAAGTTTCACATTCTTTACATAATGAACTGCATAGGGCCAGTTTAAACATTTAAAATTCTCGAAAGGTTTTGGCACCGCAATTCACTTCTTTGATAATTATCGCGTCGTGGACCCGCAAAAGGAAACCAATGATCTTCGTGAGCGTTGGCTTCCATAACCAATTTGGCGTTACACNACATGGGTGCGTGAAGCTAATATCGAGTTAATGTTACTTGGTTAGACAAATGAATAGAAAGATAAATAGATAGGTAGATAGATAGATAGATAGATAGATGCCAGCTGGTAGATGTTCGTAAAAAGATATTAGTTCCTCGTAAAAGGAAAACGGAGTACTCAATCAGACGCACATTTAGAAAAAAATTTCAGTTTGTGCTCACTGGATCAAATTACAAGAACGAGGATCGTTCGATAACACTTGTTGCTCGTAAGTGTCATCAAAAATCCTGAGTTCAATGCAGAAAATCATTTCAATGGGATATCCCAGTCCTTTGTGGAATCCTTGACAGCAAGAATGGGTGCACATTAAGAACCACACACAAAGTGGTCTGCAATACAAAGAGACAATCCAGAGTGAAATGAAAATTTCTGTTCTAAACTGACTTGGTGAGAACAATTTCCATATTCACCAAGTATCTGCAAGCAAATGGATTAAAAGCAATCGGTGGTTTACAGCGTAAAGTTTGTAATGCTTTTCCACTTAAATACAGCCCAGTTCCAGTCTGCGATGCGCACTCAGTCACATCAGATGCGCACTGAGACCTCTGTTTGGAAAACAAAGGATCACAGCAACGCCTGGAAACCGGTTTGCACTGCATGTGTGTGTCTGCTGTATTTGTATGCACGGAGATGTCCGGAGATGCGTGATTCTGAATACGTGAGAAATGTTGCATAAATGAGCAGTACAATCTATGTTCTAATGATGCGCATAAGAATCCGGATATCAAACAAATCGAGTGAGAATTTCTTGGTTTCTGTAGAACCTCAAACAGCTCAAGAATCACAAGATAAACCATAGTGAGACGGATACTATGGGGTTGGTTTGCTCATCACTTCAGATTATTAAATTTCATCGAATTCGGGGCTGAGTTGTAATATTAATTTCGTTAGGCAACCTGGAATAATGCCAAGCCAAGCGCGAGTATGAAAGTGTATTCTGTTTCCAGACATCCAATTAAGGGGTCTGTCAGAAGCATACGTACGCACTACCGTGGCTAGTGAGAAAATAAATATAATTTGGGTCTCAAACCAAAGTTGTAGAGGACTGTTACACAATACAATATCTGCACGTATGCGTGTTTTGTCAGTCACGTGACCTATCACTGATTATCGCCCAGCTTGGTAGCACTCGGTTGCAAACCGTTGACCCATTTCTAACACGTGGAAAATGAAAATAAAAACAAAGGGGATCTGGAACAGATGGCAAATGCGTTGGCGTGGATAAACGCACCAATAATCCCCGCGCGATTATGTTTTTGAAGGTCAAGAAATTTACAGATGTTCTATTTGGAGATGCTTTGATGAAACGAATGAAGAGAATGTTTTCGCAGTGGGACATAATGGATGAATGAAAAAGTGCCATAGGAAACAAATGAAAGTTAGTTTGATTCTCAAAAGCGAAACGTGTTGCGATTCGTAGGATATTCACACTATTATTGGGTGAAATGGTAATGCAAAGCAATTTATTTTATTTTTATCGTTTTTCTGATAACTTACAATATTATATATGTACGCACTGATGGAGAAGCCCAGACGCAAAATACTGTTCTATATTCACTAAAAGTCGATTATTTATGGAGCTGCAAGTATTGTGTGAGTTTCCTCTTCTAGCAGCTTAGGCAAGACGCTGTCTAAGATTCAGATCAAACAAAGTATCCTTCGCGGAAGTCGTTCTTTTCACGGGCCACCCCTTTAAGTTAAAGATTCCACTTTAGTAAAAGAACAATCATGTAAACAAGAGGGGATAAACGATCACTCAAATGCAACTGATTGCCTCCGGTTTCGAACCTGCACGGGGATCGACTTGAGAATATCACAGAAAAGAAGTTATTATTTGCAAAGGTGTACCCTTTGGAATATTTTGCTATTTTCGTTATTGTTTGAAATGTCGCGCGTAAGGTGGGAGTTTTATCCAAACAGGCAACGCCAAACTACTGTATTTCTCCTATCAAAATATGTAAAGGACACAGTAGTCAGGGATTAAAATTGTGCGAGTAATTGCAAGCGATCATTATGAATGGCATTCAGATTTACTGATATTTATGTATGTCCACGAAGACCATTCCCTTCTTTAAATACACTGGTTCACAATTTCTACTGTGGAGCAATCGTTTGTACATGTCTCGATACAACCCAGTAAACCAACTTGTATTCGAACTGGCACGTGCAACACACTTATGTTAATGCTGTAGGAGATGACGTCAATAGTGGTTCTGCATCCAGAAGAAACACTGACTGTGATCCAACTCGATGACGTCATTGGGTAAACCGTTGTATGTGCATTGTACATGAGCATCAATGTTTCCACCCAAAAAGTCACATTTTGTAGCCGGGAATCTTACGAATCGATGCATTATCGAAAATGTGCTTCACCACTTCGTTGTTCTCATTAATATCTCGATAGCAGTTATTATAAAGCCATCTGAAAGTCAGAAAAGAATATTCAAATAGGCTGCCCACTAATTCACATCTTTCCGAATACCTTCGGATACGCAATCATAAAAGGCTTGATATGCACAGAGAGACTAGTTTCACAAATTGCGGAATTATCAGGTTCATAA
>UZAN01047612.1:2167-20147 GCA_900618425.1 Echinostoma caproni | reverse complement strand
GCAGTTCTGACGCAAAAAAGAACGAGTTTTGTGATAAGACACACTAAACTTAGTCGGTTGAGCCGAAGCTCCGAAATAGTTTTTCTAGGAGTCAACTTTTACACCGAAATTGCAAAACTGAGCGCATCGGAATCTTGTCTAAGCGGCCATTCTGCCCTGTTCCGCCAGCGAACAGATAGCTGCGATTGACTCCTTCAGTTCTGTACAGACCACCATCTGTTGCTATACAACAACAAAGTCCGACACAGCTCTTTACGGGCAGCAACGTGGAGTTCAAATTCAACTAGGACGCCAATTCAGATCGACCGCATTGCAGTAAGCTATTGTTGGTTTGGCTCAGTACAAAACTGCAGGTCGTGTTTAACTACTTGCGATGAATCTGATCTTGCTGTAATTTCGATGCAGTCCACTCTCTAACTGACTGGTCGCAGAAAATCCCACCAAACCCAATTAGCGGGCCATTACTTATTAAAATCAGCCGTTCGTGATCGTTTTGAATCAGAACTAAGGTTGGTAGTGTAGATGAACAATGGGATCAGATCAACCGGACAGTGGACCCCGCAGCGTAGGTAGCTTGTGGATCTTAAGCGGTAACCCAACCGAGACATTGGATATCTGATCAGTCAGTAGTTTTGATGGAGAAAAAGTGGCAAATCCCGACCGTCCGGTACCAAGGTAGGGTTAGGTGGCGTCTGCAACGTCAACTCAACCTTAATGAACACCTTGAGAATAGGTGGTAAACGACAGCAAGTGAAATGGAAGCAACAGCTGCATCAGTGAATACTCAAAGAATGTTCCAGTTGATGTGGAATACGAGAGGTCGGCAGACGACAGTCAGTGAAGCAATCTGCAATACAAGTGGACAAGCTATCCACAATGCAGTACAGCGGCTTGGCCGGTGGGCAAAATATTTCAACGAACAGTTCAGCTGGCCAGGTGCTAGCCAGACTATCTCCAGCGGTGTAGCTGAGGCTCTATGGGCACTGTCATTTGAACCTCCTAGTGCAGCAGAAGCTTGTCCTTGCATCCAGTCTTTGAGGAAAGGAACAGCAGCATTACCGGACGGGTCTCCTTTTACTCTTTTCAAGATGGGAGGGTGATGACCCCGTAAACTCCATTATTGATATAATGAATAACATATGGTCACACGTGCACATTCCACCATCTTGGAGCGAATCTTTCATCGTTCCAATTTTTATGATGCAATCTCGTAACTACTGCGCAAGCCACCGTGGAACAAGTTTGTTCCGGGTTATCACAGGTTTCTAGCTTCAAACACACTCCAACGTCTGAAACCGTCTAGGGGGGCAAACCTCCGCAAACAACAAGCGAGATTCAAACCAGGTTGTGGTAATTTTGATCAAATCTTCACTCTGCATCAAGTCCTCGAGCCAGGCCATACACACCCTCAACCAACATTTGTCATGTTCCTTAACCTATAGTGAGCCTTCGACCAGTTGATCGTGAATCCCTTATGGGTTTGCTCCTTCGCCAAGGAATGCAGCCGGGATATGTGTAACTAATTAGTTCACTCTGCTCGCATACTTCTGGTATCATAACGGCCTACCGCGAGCTGAGTAGGTCGATCGCAACTAGAAGCTGTGTTCGTCAAAGCTTCCCTCTTTTGCCATTTTCTCATGGACGAACTAGGGGAGAACGCACTCAATGGTCTCCAAAATCTAGGTATTAAATAGGCAGCTGGTGGAAAGCTGTGTTATTTGGTGCACGCTGATGACATCTTCTGCCTGTTCGAACGTATGGAGGAAGCATAAAGAACACTTGACAAGTTCGCATTTCTTTTGCTCGCTTTGCCATGTGCTTTCTACTTCCAAAATGCGAAATGATGCTATAAGATTGAGTTTCGCCGAATTTTGTTCTCAAACCACACGGTCAAATATTAGCTAACTTTGATTGCTTCTCGTTCTTGGGTAGCTGCGTGACCAACGAATGTAGTGCACCAGAAGAGACAATCGGTAGCATTTCCCAAACTCGAGCAGCTTGCGCAGGACTCAAACGCCTGTGGTGGCGACGTGACGTTTCACCAAAGCGCATACTGTGCTGCTCTAGAATCAGTTCTGCTGTACGGTTGTGAGACTTTGAAGTTGCGGGTAGAAGACATCCGTCACCCAATGGTTTTTGACAATCGATGCCTACGTCGTCTGGCCCAAGTGGGATGGAGTGAGTGGGCTAGTAACTTATCGGTAAGTCTTCGGTGTTTGGGACTGAATCAAACATGTGCTTGCTGTCTCCTTGAATCCAGCTCAACCGCCTCCCTTGGTCAGGACACCTTTTTGGTATGTCCGACGGTCGTCTACCGCAGCGCGTCTTATTCAAAGTGGCTGTTGCAGGTTGAAGAAAGCCATGTGGAGTCCAGCAGATGGCATGCAGAAGAGGCATGAAAAAATGCACAGAGCGATTAGGTGGGGTAAATGTCTTTCCTTTTCCAGGATGAGGTTCAAAGGATTCCCAAGCCGCATGGCTTTAGACTCTGTCGTTCATGGCTGCGAACCGACAGGAGTGGCGAGCTTCCTGTCAATTATTATCAGACAAGAATGCTTGAAATAGTATGTATACACAGTTAGATAATGTACTTTATGTGGACCATAAAGGTCAGCTTTTGTTTCCCGGCCCACAATAGTCAGATCAATCCGTATCCTCCTTACACATTCTAAGTTGCCTTTATGTAACTTGAGTTTGGCAGAGATCAGTGAAGTTCACTTCACTGTGTTACACTGTACGGTGATGATGATGATGATGATGATGATGATGATGATGATGATGATGTGTTTGAACAGATCATATAGCAGTGTTATTACTGGGGTCATTCCAGATCATTCCAGATTGGGACAGATGGGGGACGGATGGTGAGCTCCAAATATCTATGTTTTGGATGAGATCGATTTTTGATTGAAGTTTTGTTGGTGGTGCTGCTTGCGATTTTCGTGATAAAATTTTGAGCCCACCTAAGTAGAAAGCTGGAACCATAGTCAATTTTATGCTTAAAATTCTGATGTGAAAGGGTGGTCGCTAGCGTTTGCACTGCCTTGAAAGGGGTTGTTCGGGAGAGGTGGGGGGGGAGGCACACGATAGAGTACGCTGAACGCGGATTTCGGTTTGATTGGATAGTCTGTATGTGACGAGAGGATGCTGATCAAAACAGCTGTCCAGTGTTTTCTAGGATTTCAGTTCACGCTTCATTCGTCTCATGCCCGAAGAATTCCCATTTGATATTAAACCAAATTCGCCATTACACATTTGAAAGAAGTAGTGAGATTGTGAACATTTCTAACCGACTCATAACCCCGGAGGTTATTACTGAGATGAGCGAGGTCCGTGGCCTTCAACAAGCAAAAATGGGTCGTGCTACATCGTGTAAAGATAAAGGGAAAAACGGTCTGATAAGCTACCCGGTGCCCGAGTGGGAAGCATGCTTGCGTTCCCTCTACAGGGTAAATGGATTCCCACTGCTGATGAAACCAAACTAAGTTGAACCATCTGTCCACTGCTTCCCAGCTTTCCAGAAAGTAATTTGTTGGGCCTTTATAATCATTGCATGTATCATAATAAAAGTATTTCCCACGAAAAGTCTAAACCGACCGTCGAACTTCACTCAGATACACCCATCACTGAACGTCCTGTATCATGATAAACATAAAAAACTTTGATAAGTTCCACAAATAATGGTGTCGACTCCAAAGATACATTTAGGATACTGCGAAAAGGACTTCACATTGTAAATGATGATCACTGCGTGTATAGCAAAACCAAAATTGTCGTACTTTTAGGAATAAAAGCCTGACAGGCTTTGGTAGGCTTTCAGTGAAGCGGTTGAACCAGCAGACGCATGTTCATTGCTCATTGACATGCTGAAATGCAAACTTTATTGCGTTCAAATTTTAGGCTATTAATAACATTCTGACAAAGGATCAATAAACTCACAATGAACTCTCAATATCCGAGATGACAGCACTACACGAGTTAAACCATAGAAACTAACAATGCGAAAATATACCATAATTTTATTCTTTTTGTATACGTAATGAAATGTACGCATCATTTTGATATTCCCCTCAGAGTTAATTACAGTGGATCTGCCTCAAACTTGTCATATTCCTCAATTAAAACATGACTAGTCTAGTCCACAGCATGTTTAATGCACCCACATTCGTGGAGATTTAGCATTACCTGTGAGATCCTTAATGTGTGGATTGCTTCTGCTTGAACAGGCATAGTCCCCGTGAAACTATTTTCCTCTCAAAATCAGTTCTTTTATCATTCCATCTGAATAAACAATAATTAGCACGTTAAATGACATGGAAAACCGCACACCACCATCCACATCTCATCAATTTGATGTTCGCGTGTTTAAACAAAGAACTCTTCCATACAAATGAAGTACACAAGAGAAAAAGAACGAAGCCTATAATTTGCTTTTGAACATTTACCTACTGAGAAAATCCTCTGATTGGTTGTAAAATAGTCCTACACTCTTGGAGATTCTTTGTATCTCCGGGTAAAGTCCAATACTTTTTTCCACCGCTGATGCTACCGGTGTAGATGTTGATGATGATGATGATAATGAGAGCGAGGATGACGGTGATAATGATGACATCTGCGGAATTCTTCAGAAAAACACGAACACTGTGACCACGTCGTGCAACTACTACCAAATTACAACCACTAATCGAAACGTTTCTAAACAAACCTCAACTCTAAAAGTAAAATCTTATCCACCCATATTGAACGCGAATGAGCACCAATTAATACAGTACTGACAAACGAACGGTTCAATCTGACATGGGTAAGCAAACGACGCAGATATTTCCTTTATCGCACAGTTTCGAGAACGAAAGAACAACTGAATAAAGTAAAGGTTTCGCCTGATTCTACAGGTTTTATTCGTCTGCAAGAACAATGCCGTAGTGGCACAGGTTGTTACTCGAAAACTAGCATAGTTAGTGGGTAAATGGATTCAATGGAATGAAAGAATGTTTTACAAAAAACAAGTTACGTTTTCAAGAAGGACAATTTATTGTTCAAGGTCAAACAAGTCGTCTAGCATAATCATATTAAACCCCTATATCTGGTCCTGGATGTTCCAATGACTCACCAAGAGCTAACTCATATTAGTACTATAATATGAGTATTACCTCATAGCACTATGTTTGAAGTGCGCGTGTGTGGACATAACTGCCTAATTATATTATCCGTTTATTTCCTAAGGTTATCAGAAACTTAATTTTGTTTATTCGTTTTTCTAATTTATATCTTTTATATATGGATGAATTTGATGGCACACATTCCGTGAATATACTTAGCGGTTGCGTCGTAATAAAACGCAAATTATTTATTTCCAATTCCTCGGCTCTTCCAGTCAACCATATATTCAGAAGCCCCAGACTCGAGTGTCGCTTCTATTGGAGCTCCTCATTAGGGCATATCCACCGTCCCGTCCGGGATTTGAGCTGCGGGCCCATTGCACGAAAGGAATGTGTGTTTCCAGTGTGCCAACTGTACGATGCCCTGGCTGAATCGAATTGCCCATTCATGTATGTTTGGGTGTCGTCTTCAGAGATAGTCAGTCAGTTCAATTTGGCCCCGTAGCAACGACGGGGTGCACAGTTGACTATATGATAATCCAATCCAAAGTCTCCCACCCAGCCAGGTCTTCCATATAGGTAAAGAGCTAACTGACCGCAAACCCACTAGACTGAGTTGATAGCTCACATTTAACTCACAAAAGATATTATTAATGCTGTAGGATAGTTGATGTTGATGGCTTGAATAATTTCTCTATTGTTTGCATCTAACGAAAGCTCCCGGTTTCGGGGTGAAACAGTGCACATTTCAAACACCAACCGGAAACTGCTGCTTCTCAGTACACAACTTTTAATATCAATTTTAAACGTTATTAGCCATCCGTTATGGAATCAATGATCAACTACTGCATCAACTGCGAGCACAATCATTTGCTGATTTCGCGGTTGGATGTGCACAGCGATTGGTCGAGAAACTACTCCGTCGTAGCATTGTAGGATTTTCGTTTCAGTTTCCTTAATTTACTCTCCTGGTTGGCGTTACAACAATCCGATAATTAGCTATCACGTTGTCGCTTTCGAAATTGAAGTTCTTCCATGTCTAACCTGCGGGAAACAGCGTTGGGTTGCTGGTACTCGGGTTCTAGCGACTCAGTACCCATCCATTACCGAATATGCTAATGCAGGTCTCACGCTCACCGGACCGAAATGTAAGTTTAATATTTGTTAATTAGCTAATTGCTCTCATAAAATGCGATACATTTCACTGAACAATAAATGTCGTGAGATACGGTGGTAGCAATTGAACTTCTATGGTTTGTAAGTAATATATGCAAGTAGTATATGTACGGTTTTAACAAGATATGATTAATTCCTACCATCCCATCTGTGGGATCAAATATCTCTAATTTGAAGAATAACTCTCAATAATAAATGTTCTACTTGTTATTCAGTAAAAACGCACTGAAAACGTGTTAGCCTATACAAAAGCGTAACACGGGGTCATTTAACAATACCCATTGAAAATGTCCCTTTTAGGTATTTTAGCGTCATGTTCACAGTTTGTCACGTTCGTTGTAACAGGTTTGCTTCGTTTGATTCTCATCAACACTCTCCTCTCACTGTTTAGTATATCAGTTTGGCGTACCGAATACTGGCAAAAAGTACAATTCATTGGGAAAATAGTGGTTCCAAGTTGGTGTGAAAAATAAATAAATCAAGAAGGACACGCACACACTGTAAGCATGCACCAAACTAATCAGCAAATTGATTGAACCGATGGAAAGAGGACCCATTTTTAATTTGCATAGATTTCTTTGCGATTCATGTTACCGAAAGAGTGAGACATAGAAATAGTTTTTAATATATTTTATTTTAACTTTCCAAAGAACAGGTTATCTCAAACCTCTATCACTGGAAGATAGGATACAAGCAAAGGTCGCCCGAGTGTTGACGAATTGACTATGGGCTAGACTTCCTTGGTATTCTCGGACTGGCACAATACAAAATGCATATCACTGTCGTTCTTCCTCTCCAGAAAGCTAAATGGCCCCATCTACCGCTGCTTGAACTTTCCGGCCCCCGGTCCTGTTGTTTCGAGTCTGCCTTGGTTCTTACCAGCTGTCCCGGTACAAACGGCTGTCACTTTTGTGCTCGGTGTTCTTTGTCGAACCTTCTCTTGTTGCGCTGCTGGGTTTGCCTGGTTTTCTCAACCGCTTCTCTCTACAGCTTTCCTTGCTCCTTCGTGGATAGCTTTTCGCCGGATCTTCCGATTAACGCATCGAGAGGCATTCTGGGTTCTCTATCGTTTGTGATTTCGAACGGTGGTATCGTTGTTGTCGAATAAGGTGTTCTCTGTAGTTTAAAGGAATTTCCGGTAGGCTTCCTTCCCAATCACCGAGATGGTTATTGAGCCATTCCTTTGTTGTTCTGCTGAACCTTTCAGTCATCCCTTTGGCTTGCGAATGATAGGGGACGTTCTTATTCCTGTGATGCCCCAGCNCAGCGCTATAAGGTCTCCCGAAAATCTTGGCTTCGAAACACGGTCCCTGGCCGGTAATGACATTTTCTGGGATACCGAAACGTGCAACCACATATGTTCTTGTTTGTGAGCTCCTATCCAGTTCGACCAACGTTAAAAGCGGGGTTACATAAGAGTCTGTAATTTTCTTTAGATTCATAAAAACCTGCCGAAGGCTCGGGGGCCAAAATAGGTATTTGCTCAAGACGCTACAATCTGGAATACAGTAACGCAAGCCAGAGTCTAGCTCTACTGCTAGAAACGGTTAAAGCAGTGTTCTAAAGCAGTGTTCCACTTTTTATAGCCTCAAGGTTCTTGGCCCAAGCCAGAGGACTGGATTCCCACACTCTCGGAAATAAACAGCTACCACAAAAGATAACGACTTACAAACCATTGTTTAAGTAGACCTGAGCTGTTCCATAAATGGCGCCAGGGGCTCGCTGTGAAGAATGTCGGCGTGGCGGTCCATTTAAATCATCACTGTTACCACGTTTGCTATCTGTGTGCATTCGACCGAACACAGAGTAAGCGAACCCGAAAACAAGATTTGTTTGGGCNTCCAAAAGGAGTTATCACTCCGATTTTACTATACAGACCTCGGAAAATCAGTAACAACCAAACACCGACGCTACTTTTTAATTGATTGATTGTCTTTTGGTAATCGCTTTTAATTACAACCACAATAAACAATATGGACAGATTATAGGAAAACTAATAGGGATACTGTGCCTCAATTTCGCTTGAAAATGAATTCTTCCATAGAGAAGATTAAAACTAGAGGATCGAAATAAGGCGACGATGGCCCTGTGAAAAAGCTGTCAAGTTAAGCAGCTGGGTGTCCTTTATATATACCCAACACACCCATTCCCGCCATCTCTATTTACAGGCAGCCCTTAATTGGCCGCGACCCTAGGCCGGAATTTTTATTGCACAATTCGATAACCAAAGAAGAAAAGGAACTACGAAACACTTGTATTGTTTTGTAAAAGGTAATAACCCAGCAATGTGAAAACTCGTAAGTTGCGGTTTCACAAATATTGTAGGGTGAATTCGTCGTGCAATCGAGGCGTGAGCTCATGTTCTAGGAAGCACCGGATAGCTAATTCGATTTGATTGGGTTCCATCAGCAACGGGCATCCCAAAAATATCCCACATTTTCACTGGGCCGGAGGGTAGCTCATCAGACTGATTCCCATTTAGAAATAGAAATTCAAAGCGACTGTAAATACTATCTTGCAGATTTCTTTACAATAAAATAGGATTGAATTACGGTCTTCGTCATTTCCATGTAAACATACCTATACATACATATATATATATACATATATATACATATATATATATGTTCGTTACTTTCTCAATCAGAGGAAATGGCATCAGAACGTGAATTGCATCTGTTGCATACTGCAGGTATCTTACATCTTATCTGACAAATAAGTAAATTTTGGAATAAAATTTCACTATAATTGCGGTTTGTTTTAAATCATGTTCTCTTCATCTACTGCTAGTGTTGAGCATAGTCGTTTCTTCAACTAAATCCAATTATTTTGGACCAAAACGTGTTTGGCATACATGAACCCATTTAAAAGGCAGGCTAAATGTAACGGCAAAAATAACACGATCCAATACGTTTACCTTGTTTTCATTGCAATGGTTAGCTACCTATAAACTTAATAATAACTTTCACCTTAAATCCTTTATTTTACCTATTTGCTGTTGAAAAACCTCTTTGATTGCACTGAGACTTCGATAGACTATGAAGTTGATCAACATTAAACTTACCTATGGATCATGAACATGCTTTTGTTCAGAGTGATTTCTATCATTGAGTTGTCGATATGGACGGAGGTTTAAGAAGACAATAACTCATTTAATGGACGAATTTACACAAGCGGAATTAGTCACTACTACCAAAATACCGATATTGATTGTCTGAAGAAGGTGGATGCATAAATCTACAGCCAGATTTGTGCATTTCACATCGTTGCCAAGAGAAGTAACAGTTGACGGAGACTTGTGAAGCAGCTGTGCGAATGTTTCAGTAAACTGAACGTCAAATGCAGTACGTAAGGTACCCATAAGATAAACATGCGCAAATCATCCAGGGAGGTGGGTGTTTTCACCCAACCGATAACTGGTGAATACAACTTGAAGGTTTTATTTTAGAGCTACCAGCATCGAACCAGAGAATTACTAAGCTGGTTATAGCCTAAAACAAAACCAAGCATTTCTCGAAAGACAGCAGTATCGTTCAAAAATACTGCGCAAGTTGCCTATTATTGAGCGAAAATAACATACGTTTGAAGTCGTCATTCTTTCTGACCAAAATCATATCACTGGATGCAGGCAGTAAGCCTTTTGAGGTCCTCTTTTCCAAGACAAAGTTAAATACCTCAATTCGAAAGATATGCTCAAATGTTGAGCAAGATATAACAGATTGCGTACCAAATAAGTGTAGATAACGGTGCAAGTAATACCATCATCATATATGCATTACGCGGTATTAAAATTATGATCACAAATGAATGATGGATAAAGCACTTTAGAGACAACCAGCTTAAAGATGACCTGACTCAAGAATCAGCTTAGACATGGTAAATGGTTATTCTATTTGATTCAACTCAAAATATAGTAAATGACTGAAACACTTTGTATAACTGAATGGGTTTTTGTCACCGGTTTTTAGCAAGTTTTACCAACTTCCATCTACCCAATGCAGGGCCCTATGATCAGCTAACCATAACTAATTCTCTAATGCTTCAAATATAGAGCCCACTATATCAAGACACTTTAAAATAAATGCAGCTTGCTTTCAAAAGTGGTCAGCGGTGATAGTTGAATGCCTATCTTCAAATTTTCCGCACACTCTATTGGCAATCTTAAACCCAGGCATACAGAATAAGAAAACCAAACACTGAGACAAAAGATAATATAATTATTATCATAGAATGTTGCAATTAAAAAGCATGTGTGTTCGCTGCAGCTAGTGATGGCAAATTAAGTGGTCTCATATTTGGGGCAAACTCACTTCTGCAATCAGGCCCAAGAAAATTTGATTGACTGAATCAGAAAATTTCGTGCTCACAAAATCCCCTTTGACGCAATTACATAAGTTTTACTTCGATGTGTGCAAATACTATGCATTCCGGGTTACATAAAAACTTACAATAACCGTTGACCAACTGGACTGAGGTGTCAATCGGTTCTTTTTCTGCATTTTGGTTATTGAACTGACTATCAGGATGATTCTATTTCATTTAATTTTGCAACTTTAAAGAAAATATCTTCAATATTCTTTTTGATAAGTGCAGGTGTGTTATGTCATTATCAAACTGATTTTGTTTACTCACTAACAAAGCACGTTGTTCTCAGAGTTACTTTACTTAATGGTGCGGGATAAAT
Source organism: Echinostoma caproni (assembly GCA_900618425.1). Lineage (NCBI taxonomy): Eukaryota > Metazoa > Platyhelminthes > Trematoda > Plagiorchiida > Echinostomatidae > Echinostoma > Echinostoma caproni. Next base: position 9,188 of record UZAN01047612.1, on the reverse strand, counting down.
GAGATCCGTTCGGACTGGTCATTCTTCAATGCACCTTATCCACGATACATTTTACAAGTTATGTTAAATGAAATCAAATGAATCTTCAAGCAAGTAAGTCTGGTTTGAACAATAAAGCTATACCTATATGGATTATCTAAGACGGTGCCTTCGCTTGGATCGCGCTATAAACTGTCGTATTTCGATGCTATCAGTCAAACAACGTGAATGAGTTTCGATCGGGACAGTACCTTGGCGCAGTTCAGTTGTTAATTATGACCGGTCAAAGTGCTAGCTGGCTGTTTGTCACAGTCCAACCAGAAACTTACCATTTTGGGACGAATCCGGAGTTGAGTTGACCCCACTGACTGTCGATGTTTCACTAAAGACGACATCTGAACAATCCTATTTACCGATTCTAACCAGCCCTAGTACAGTATCAAAACAAAAGGTTTACAGAGAATATGTCGCACATTCAAAACACATAAAGCAGCGATGGTGGCTCACTACGGATGAGGTCTGGCGTGAAATAATTTCTAGTTTGGTGCTTCCTTGGTGTTTGGCTGAACGGATGATCTGTGAATTGGTCATCAAGATAGAGTCCCGAATATTGGTCAGTCCTCGAATCCGGAAATCTGATACGTGGTCTAAGCAAGCCATTTTCAAAATTACTTTCCAGGACATTATTTACATGTTTCAAAGAGAATAATCCAAAATTACAGTTAAGAAAAACCGTCACTTAATCCGATCGAATTGAATGAACTCTTTGATACATTCCAAATGATTGTGTTCGACGAGTTACATTTTCTACGCCAACTAAAAACGATATGTTAATAAATTAACTGTGTGAACTTTGGTTCTGTAATTTTTACTCTAGCAAATATTCAATGTTGCTCATCGCTAAAGTTGTATTCTGGAAGAATTCTATTGATTCCAAAAGTATAATTTTATTTCACTACACTGGTTTTCATGGTGTATATTCTAAATCTGTGCTCTCTCAACTAAAACTAATTTGACATCGATGTAACTCATTTCGCGGGTTTCAATTAATATCTGATCTGCTCATGTGGATTCACCTTCATTGAATTCTGTCGCGATGAACTGCTCGTATGTGGTCGACGAAATCAGCCCTGGTTTATGGACAAAAGCTAAACATTTAACTTGTAAAGTATGCAGGAATTTATGTTGTTGCGCTCGTGAATCACAAAAATGTCCACGGTTAACGATGTGATTTTCGCGACAATTTTGCTCAAGGTCAGATTGCACTAAATACACGACTCAGTTTATCTCTCTCTCTATCTTCAGCTGATGTTACATCCAGTCACGGAAGGAATTAGTCGAATGACTTCCCACTCAAATTACGAATTTACTTTTCTTCATTATTGCTATAGCTTATTGTTGAGTTGATTCGGTAAAAATTTTCATATCTAGCGTACTCCCATATTTGGTCAACATTATCGATCGATAAAGAATGTATTCAACTAGATGGGTCAACACTTGCTATCCATATTTTATTTGCAAATTATGCAATATCTAACCCTGTCTGATTTTCTATTTTCCCCCATTCCACACACGAACAGCTCCATGTAGATTGTCATATTGTTGTCTCGAATTACGTGATCTAAACGAAAAACGAATATTTTGTAGTAAACATGCAAAATGGAACTAGGTCACGAAACATTTAATCCGTGTGCATTCATTCTACGTTTCTGCTGCTTCTGTTACACTGTGTTCCCCTCTATTTCGATTTGTACTCTACCCTCGAGTGAGTTCAGCGTTCCGCGGATCGTGCCTGACATCAGAAACTCCGCTCAATGGAATTACATCTCATTCACCACTCTAATGCCCACGGTCACATGATTCTAAGGATGCTCGATTGAGCCAGACGACGAGAAATTTCTACGACTGATTCCAAAATATTGCATAAGCCATATCATTCCCCAAGATGTTGTTTACCTTTTGCACAGTGTAGAGTAGGCGATAAGCATCCTACAACAAATCACCAAGCTCGCATGTCGTGAATACTCCATTTAAACTTGACACGGTTGTTTTTTATATATATCATCAAGGTCGTCAATGAAACCTCATGGTTCTCTATATTTTGTACAGAAATTCTGAAAAACGTACGTGATGAGACCATGATGAAAATAAATTATACGGCAGTTGTTTTCATCCATACCTGTCTCCTGTAATTTCGTTCCATAATTAACATGCATGTGAGTTTAAGACGACCGCTTTTACACATATATAAGAGAAACGTATGAATCTCAAAGGTACTTTAAGTAGCTTTTTGGTTTACGAGGACAAACCATACTTTGAGTTTCCATACGATGATGACACATTGTGTTCTTCGTAAGGGATACCCTTGCAGTTGGCATTGGCAAACCTTTATGTAAAAAATGTTTGAGTTTCAAACGGGTAACATTTCCATCCTGTTATAGGATTAATCATAAGCGTAGAAAGAAATTGCTTCATTTATATCTAGGTATCCTTTGTTCAAAAATCCAGCACTCCGTAAAGGAGCACCCAATACCACGGATAGGTTTAGTAGCACTGAGCGCGATTGAGACCGAACGAAATATTTCGTTATTGAATTATGTCGGAGGGTTGTTTCTCCTGATCTGAGTGAATGAATAAATCATTGCCTAAATTTGTTTATGTGCGTGTGGTTCCTATTTGTCTACTTGGAGATTGGGGGCATAGCTGATGATTCTTTACAGATGGAAGCAAATCTTTAGCTGGTGGACGGATTTTGTTTGAGCTGTGTGACCCATATAAGAAACTTCAAAGTTCAATAGTTGCCTCGACATATGCAACAGATCAGTTTCCTTGAATGGAACAAAAACTAAATCTCAGCAGATTGTTCACATTTGATTATTCTTTATATGCAAATAAACTGAATTTAATCGCCATTTTCGTCACTGTGTACTAACTAAATTAGGTTGATTATCACGTTCCCCGTGCATATACACCTTACTAAATCATACTGAAAGAAAAAAACCGCTTTGAATATTGAAAGCAGCGAGGTTTTAAAGGGTTCATATCTGACTGTCTATATTGCCTGAAAATAAACAGACTGCAAGACGGTCCTCTTAGAATTGTGAGTAATGCATGTACCTCAAAAGGTTCAAGCCTATATCGCTGTCTAGAGGTACACTGTAAAATTGGTTTCGGTGAATGCGATAAAGTAGCTTCGCGCTCCACACAATCAGCCTCAAATGAAGCTTCATCTGCATACTTTTTATTTAATATGGCGTTGTGTAGAACATTTCGAAGTTCGTTCTTAGTGAGTAATGCGGGAGCTACATTGGAACGTACCGAAGTAGAGATGAGGCAGTTTGTAGTACTAATTAATATTTGTGTAATAATGGAAACGGGTAGGCGCATTCGAAGTGATGACTCACTCGTGGAAATCTGTGCCTCTTGGACGACGACCGTGTTGTCAAAACTATTGACTACATTTATTTAACTGAAACTTCATTGTTCAGATAAATATTTACATGTCACTGTACCAGACGGAATATTAACGAAAACATTACCGAAAATACTTTAAACAAACAAATAAATACATGTAAAACCGCTGTGCATTTACTACAATTATGATCTCCGAATCAATTAAAAAGGCACCATTTAAAAACTCTTACGCGTAAAATGATGTCAACCATGGATGAAACAACAACAGCAATTCCAAAAAAAGATACCGAGATTAACATAACTACAGTCAGTTGAATAGAACTCCCACTGAACCAAAAGACAATTTATCTCAAACGGCTTCCGGGGATCTGACAATTTCAGTGCGAGCATTTATTCACGTTTGCTGGAAATGATTCAGTTGAATAGTACAGTGTACCGTCTCTCCCTAGATTTGCCAAGCGGCCTGGATGCTTTCATCCACATCCAAGCAGAGCGGAAACAGTGTTAGTTAGAAACGTTAGAAAACGTTACTAATTTTTATTCATTTATATACAGCAACAACTGTGACAAGTATTACCTCTTCATCAAAGCTTCCTGAACTTTTTATTCATAGGCAAATTGATAATGACGCCAAATTCGATAGGTAAACTTTCAACCTATTTTTGACTCATCAATATTGGATATTTATCTTGATTCAGGCGCACTGGTAAAGGTATTTGATGTGATGCCGATTGACATGCTTTTCCATACCAGACGGTTATCTGAATGGGGAAAATGCTTTCGTCAGACAAATAATGCCTAATAGTAGAATGTAGGTTTGCTCACAAATTTTTCATACATTTTCTGATTATTCAGCATAAAAACTAAATTAAGTAAACTTCAGTTGAAAAGAAAATGTTCCTCGTAAGGTTTACCATTTTTTCATTGTAGTGACCGAAACAAATTTTGAAAAGTCAAAAGTGGATAACAATTGTTGCACTCGTCAATGAACATCAATTTACTTATTTGCCAACGTAGTATCACCCAATGACTAAGGAAGAGATTGTGAAGATTTAAATTAATCGGTTTAGAATGGAATCAGAATCTAAAGACCAAAGCGGTTTTGTTCTACCACTTGGAATTGATTTTGAAAAAAATTGATTTTGGCATCTTTGTTTGGGAAATGAGAGCCACAATCCGAAATCATGCTTTTAAACAGCGCAACGATTTAAATAGTTATGATTTTTGAAAACAATGCCCAAGAAACCCGTTTTGGCATAACAAGTTTTAGGTATATTGTAAGCAAGTGTCTAACTAGCCCAAAGTCCTTTTACCAACGACTAATTGTGTACAGAAAAATGGATCAGAAATACCAGTTACCTACCAAGTTTTATCAAAACAGATCAAATTAATACAGTTTCACACGTTCACCGAATGTGTTTTTGAGCATGTAGTGATCATGATAAAATTGTGTGACAATATGACTCCAAGTTATTGTACCATTGTTTCATTTTGGTACAAGTTCATAATTGGTAGAGAAGGTAGGGCACCTATCTGCGATGGCTGAATATGGTACATCGAGCAAGAGGAAAAACACAACATCCTGTTAATTAGAGGCATCAACTGTTAAGTGTGAAGAATTACATGCATTGATGTAAGTCGTCTTCCTCAGACTCAGTGACAACCCACGGTATCAAGCATCTTTCAAAGTGCTTGAGCATGACTGACATGCAGACGATGGACGACACGTCTCATATTCCTTTCTGTAACTGATTTATCCTGACTAGTCACAAAATATCAGGAACGTTTTTCTTTTACCAGACGGTCATTGAGTATTTAAGACAATGGACCCCAAAGGTTGCTCGCGAATACCTTGAGTACTACGGGTGATAATTGATCCGAACCGGGTGCCTTATTCAACTTGGTTTCCACTAGCTGTTTCTGGACTGTGGTTGGTTCGATAGTTGATGTGGGCATAGAGCTGACTATGTCTGGCAAAGCAGTCCACTATGAAAATGGACTAAACTCAGAATTTACTCTTCTTGTGTTTATTGCTACTGACACACAATCGGTTGATTACACTCCACATGTCACGACAACTAGAGTTTCCCAAGACAGACTGTCCATATACAATTTTTCAACCGATTTATTCCATCTTTGATGGAAATTGTAAACCGCTGGACATGGATTCGTTTTCCATGTGTTAATAGGTCTTCTATTTTCGCCTGCGTAACTACTTCAGTAGCGGTGACAAATATCAGAAGTTAAGCTAGTCCGTAACATATTCACAGAGGTCAAAAAGAATTCTGATCGGGAAACACCGCAAAATATGTGACGCCAATAATGGGTATTAGCCTTTCTATTTACAGTTTCGTGTCATTGGGGAGGAAATCACAACCGAACAAACCCTGCTTCCATATGCATACATAAAACCCATTGAGTTCATTTCCTCCCACTAGAAAATCATGGATCTAATACAAGAAAGTTGTGATCGAGTTACCCTTTCTCTGTGTTGTTTCTAAAACAGTCCGCCGCGTAAATGTCTATTATGGACTAGAAAAACTGAAATGTTATGACGATCGGTTTCTAATAGATCATAGCGGTGCTGGCCAAATTATTAGGTCAACAACTTGTGACCTGGAAGTCCCGGGTTTGAACCACTCCGCTGGTGCTCGTCTCCACACTCAGCATGTAAATGGCCGCGGCCCTCCTTCCTGAATGTTGACTGCACACGTTTATATTCAATAACGAAATGAAGTAAAAATACATGATGATTATTGTATTAGATAATTTCAAGCTTTAATTATGCTTCCCATGTATTCGACCTGGAAATATAAATACATCTCTAATCAACAGCCTTGAATAAACGGGTGGAAACATCGGTCAGTGAAACAAAATCATCTTCGGCTACGTGTTTACTGTAGTCTGTGGACTTCACTAATCGGAAGACAGATTAAATACAAAATATCTTACGCGCTTTTCTCACGCTTTCATTAGCGGTGAACAGTTTTGGACTTTTATCGATCAGAAGGAATTAACAAAAAGTAAACCCTGGTCAAAAGGTAACAAAGCACAAATGCAAAATAAATTTGAATCCCACCGAATCCCAGTGTCATAAACAATAAACGCGATTGTAGTAACGGTTGTTTCACAGCAAAACGGGGCACCAGTTCGTAGTCGTTTGCAGTTCTTGCGGGTTGGAAGCAATGTGGTTTCAATAATCAATAAAAATAGAATGCAGGTAAGAAATATCAGGTGTGCATCATTTTGGATATGCAAATCTCGAACTGTTGTTCACCGTATCCAGTGAATAATGCATTCAGAAATCTGAGGTTGATCGAGGGAATTTGTAAACTTGCAGAAGGTGTGATGAATTCCTTAAGGAACACAGTCACACTTGATATTGTGGAAATCGACAGAAAAATAAATAATCTCCTTGATCGATTCCTGATATCCAGGCATTGAGTCTTATTCGTATCCTAGTCCATACTGGAGCTGAGAATCCAGTTGCGTTTGCAGCCAAAAATCTTTGACCCAAAATACACAGTCAATTGGCATGTATGAATCGTTTTTTTCTTTTATCCTTGTATCCCCTTTTATTGAATGCATAGAGATGCAATTTTTAGTTGGAAGTGACCACTCAAAGGAC
>UZAN01047611.1:0-18366 GCA_900618425.1 Echinostoma caproni | reverse complement strand
GGTGAATTCAATCGCTCCGCATCGCCTACTCAGCTGCAATCATTGCAATGATTTTGCCCGCAGTCGAAAGTTCTTGGTGTTGATATTGGTTTATGTTCTCCGGTGTTGTTCACAGACGGTTCCTAACCGGACCGGGGGAGAATTTCAACATTGCACCTTCCGAGGAAACGGCAGTCGTTCTGCTGATCAAACTCTAACACGATCGTTTATACATAAATTGTCCTTAGCTAGGTAAAACGAGTGACGGAATTGCAATGCCTTGCTTGGTGGTGAAACAAACGCTCAGTTCCACTTGCGCGTATGTGTATTTTACAATTCGATGGAACGTTCACCTTGCTTGAGACATCTGATTTCTGTCGTTGTAGTCGTAAATTGGTNGGCCGGAGGACGAAAATGCGAGGCCCTGGTTTGAACTCAAGTGTGCCAGGCGATCTAATTTTACCGCTAGACAACCGCCAAGAGATAAGGAATCCGTCTTCCAGTTTCATTCTTCGTGACAAAACCGCAAAGAACTGTCAAATAGTAGTAGGAATCAAATGAGTGCCACCCACCCACCCACCTCAAATGCTCCCTCTTGCTAAACTGATGTGACAAAAGATTTCCTAAGATATATATATATATATATACTCATTTCCTGTTGAAAAATATGTGGTCTATCTACCGAACTAATTGATCTACGGGTATTGTGAAGTAGGTTATCGTAAGCCATTAAAAATCCGGAATAAATGCGTTTTGCTCACTTGATCACAGGGACAGTGCATAAATCGCAATACTCAGTTTGCATGGAAAATATTCAGCTGAGTTATTCCATACAAAAGAATTACCGAAATGACAGCTTTGCTGTCATTAAAATTAAACACAGCAATTAGCGTGATTTGTTTAAACCACGTGAAAAGAGTAAAAAGGAAATAGGGAGAAAAAATGACTTATTCAGTCCAAGCATTAATGCAGTGATTTTGACAGATTATTCGAAGCGAGAGGTATTTGTTTTGCTCTTTTCACACACACACACACACACACACACACACACTCCGCTAAAACATCCATGGAACCCTATAGTTTTGGACTAAGGAAATGAGAAGTGTGCATGCCAACGTCCACATTATCGTCAGCAAAATAATATATCATTGTAAACGGGCACGGATGAGCAAGAAAAAGAGACGGAACGACCGAAGAACCCCCGTCCAGGCTTGAAAATACACCCGGACCCCATAACGAGTGACTAATATGGGTAAAATGAGCAATCCCAATTCCTGAATCCGGTTCTATATTAAAAGGATATAAAAATCGATAATTTGGTCACATGCTATTTTTGAGTGTTACAGAGCTGCCACAAATTAGAAATAAATTTCAAACACAGCAAGGATTTCTGTCAATCCGTATGATATAACAGAAAGACATGAGTAGTTCAATACTTTCTCCATATTGTTTACCTTATATGACAGTACTATCTACCGGAACGGGAGTTTTTGTTTTCTACTGGAGGATTTGCTGTGATCAGATGATGAATGAATTCGTCGTGTCAATGAGTTAGGAACCGCTGGACAGCTTTTTCGACCTGGTTGGGTCTCATTTACGGTGCGAATCCATCGACCCAATCAGGGGTTCCAACCTGGGACCTCACAGGAGGAACAAAAGGACACTATCGGCAAACGGGTAGCTGATCAGACTATTCCTCCTTTGGAATATACATGATAAAGTACAACCCATCTTGTTTTCTGTTGAACGACTATTCGTGTTATAATCTATAAGTTTGGGCTGAAGACGCTGATGTGTTTAGTTGTAGATAGGATGAAAAATCATTTCCATAAAGTGCTTTCCTGGTTTCAATCAAGGAAAGCAATAATCGGTCGCAAACGGCCAACATGTTCTCATGAATCTGCGAAACTACATACGGGAAAATCGGTTCGTTTGGAAGCGAGATAAGTTCTTTTCGCTGTATTTGATAAATGCACACTCGTAATTTTACAGAAAAACACTCCAATGTTGGATATTCGACTTGGTGGACTCTCTATGGTGAAACGACTGCCTCTAGTACCAGAAAATAATGAAGGCAAAATAGTGCATTACCAAAACGGAAGCGCAATACCTGTATTTTATTGTCACCCGTTTTTATTACTGTGAATTGTAACTACACTGTTTTATAATTGATGGTTGCAGCAACTGTCATCGAAGTAAAGAAATCGGACGTTTTAATGTTATTCAATCAGTACGAGTAAAACCATAAGTGGATATTAGTATAGATATGTTACGTCTGACGTGTTGCAATTCGCAAATTCAATCCCTCCTTGGATGAGGCTCGAAACCCTACACCTTTGGAAGAACAAATATGATCAAAACCAGGGTACTGTTGTACGAGTTTGGTCAATACATGTATTTAGTGAAATGAATACCAACTCAGTTTTGAGACAGTTCCCTCTAGTTTGGGGTTTCGGGCCAGGGTGTCTGGAGTGTTTCCGATTTTACTCATATGTGAATGATCCCACGTGACGCGCAGCGGTATGATACAATTTTGACGATTCTCGTGTGCTAATGCCCCCTTTTTCATCATATTCTATGGCGTAATTGTGTGCTTGAAATCCCCTACAGTCTAAATGCATTCGTTTGTGTTTAGCTTTGTGTGACTGTCTTTAGCCTTCCTTAAAATGGATTGCACAATTTTTCGTCAAATATGAATCGGATTGGGTCAAAATCGTTTGTGTGTGCGTGTGTGTTTGTGTGTGCGTGCATGCGAGATAAAATTTGTTTCAACAACGGTTTGCTGAATCGTGAGTTATCGTTTTGATCGACATGTAGCGCAGAAAATCAAAGTAAAATTTCCTTCCATTACGTGTCCCCGACCATTCATTGATCACTGAGTTCCATCATTCAATTTTTGTCGAACTGAAACTTGTTCAGACTGGTTTTTTGGTCATCAGATTGAAAGCAGTTGCTATCGTCTAAAAGTGCGCGGCGGATGTCCCATTTGATCAGCATTAATGAGACGATCCCGTTTGTCGAAGAGAGAGAGAGAGAGAGAGAGAGAGAGCGAGAAGGCGAGAGTTCAAAAGATGATTTGGGTGACAACGGGTGCTGTCTAATCAGCTGCCGAAATACAAAATAGTTTTGTGAGATCGGTGAAGAATTCCTGATGTTTCACGCCTATACAGAGATTCATTTAGTCAGAGAACTTGAATGAAAGATTTATTATTTCCGGGTGGTGTTTGTATTGCTCATCAAAGGCATTTTGATTGGCTACGTCTGTTCAGCGAAACGCTGAGCAGGATCACAATTTGAAAGTTCATGTTTGCATAAAAATGCCTACTAATTATGCTCAAAAGTGGTGGAATTTCTCTCACTAAAATCACTCCCCCTCGTGACTGTGTTGGGAATTTTGAGCGGGAATCTAGAAATTATACGATGCAATTTCCTGATAGCATGGTCGCTTTGGGCGTGCAACGGTTGAAGCACAAATTGATCCGGACTGAGTGAAATTGGTACGTATTCAAGTGAACAGATGCACTTATTGGCATATTATGATTTCAGTATTTGTGGCGCTTATTTGATGACCAATACAAAACACTGATGTGGTGGTTAAACCTTGTCATGACTCATCAGTAGCGCAGTCCAGATCATCAATTTATCCCACTCTAGACTAGGATCTGTGTTCGACTACCATCACCACGACCACGACCACGACCACCACCACCACCACCGCTACCACCACCACAAACACCTTTGGTTGACCATGTCTCTCCTAAAAACCATATATGTTTAATTACACATATTTATTAAAAAGAAGCAAAAAGAAAGGAAGAGAAGTGGAAAGCACTATTTGCAATGTTTCATGATGGAAGACCGACAAGTTGGGCATGTATCTAACATACACATGATCACCAATGTCCATGAAAACAGACACACACACACACACACACCGACAGACAAAGACACGCACAGACAGGCTCTGCGTATACTGATCCGTGCATGTGCACACATACTGGAAGAGAACATCCACTGCTACTGGGATACACAAAGGAGCCGGGATAATAGACACTCCGTTTCCAGATAAGCGATCACAACTGGGCTGTGTGTGTGTGTGTGTGTGAATGCTCACATAAGTAACAGAAATGGAAAACCGAGGCAGTCGTGCCTTGATCACCGGTGAGGTGAGTATCCCATTGTGGCGAGACGTATACCAGTTAGTGCATACAGAGGAGAAGCGCGTCCCCCTTCCTCCCCCACCCCACCCCCGTCCCCGTCCCTGCGTCAACTGGTCATCCGAATTAGGGTGATTATACCACAGCGAGACTGAAGAGGAAATTGGAAAACACTTGCTATAATTGCCCACAAACCGTCCCCAGTCATGTCAGTGTTCCGCAGTCCCTAATTGCTAGGATCCGGTGGCAGTGGTTGAAAGCGGAACGTGAGCGAGTCAAATGTGTTTTTAGTGCAACCGACCGGGACGCCAAAGAAAAAGTGTGTGATTGGATGGACGGAGTTGAANGTTTGAACACGGTCGCGTTGTGGATAATTTGCCCTTAAAGCGATTAGCGATGAGGCGTAAAGGCAAATTGTGTCTCATAAACTGTGATTTGCTGTTTTACGGGTTGAAGCTGAATACGATGGCACTGATGCACTATACTGGTCCAATTCTAACCTTATTGCAGTTCACTTGGTAACGTTTGTATTTCTGTTCTTTCGGATACTTATCCGCTGTCGACTCAGTCAGCAATCTGACATTGAGGATCATATGATTGTGCGAAAATCGACTTGACTTCCAAAATGTTGGACATGACCTTTCGAGGAGATTTTCAGACTTGGTCTTTTCTGCGTGATGTGATCAAAAGCATCAACAATAAAAAAATGATACCAAGCAAAACGAAAAGCTAGTCTGATCACCGACCAGATGGTAGAGTGGGTAGACTGCTTGCGGCAGTAGATTGATCCTCAGTGGAATCCATGCATTCGCACACACGCACACGCACACACAACTCATTAAGTCGAAACATCTTCCCTGTGCATACACGGTGGAATTCACCATATCCTAAAACTGTACGAGTTCATTATCAGCATTGATGACATCTAAGTTAGTTAAGTTGATATTCGATGAATGCATTAAATCCCTCACTTGTCCGGCCAAGTTAATCCTCACTTGAACGATACAGATGGCCGGCCGGCCGGTGATGTCTTGATTTTGTTTTGGATATTCTCCAGATCGAGCAACAATTTCGTGGAAAAAACTAGTCATGCATCAAACCGCTGACAGAATAGGATGACAAATTGCCACTGGTGGACAAGAAGTGCCACTTTCTGTCCCCGTCCCCGTTGCTCTCAAAATAAGCGGGCTAATGACAGTGAATAGTTTACTTTAAATAGAAACTGTCTGCTCCCAGAGGAGAAATTCGCTGAGACATCTACGAGGAATTTATCATGATACTTCAAACCCAAATCATTGAAACTGACAATCGATTTCTTTCGGAAAATAACTCTTCCTGGTACAGTCTGTGTATTCTATTCCCTGTCTACCAATCATAAATAAACAGGAGAATGCAAATGAGAATTGAGCACACGTGATTTGATACGCTTTTTTTGCGGCAGTGGCCTGATGGTAATATCATCAACCATCACCTCGGAGGACGTATGTTCGAATCCCATTATCACCGCACGTCTTTCCCCATTTGTGTGTGTGTTGTATGGCAGCCATTTGACTGTCAGCTTCCCCTTACCTGAAAACTATATCTGTGTATACTCGATAAAAGAAAGTCAAATGAAAATGAAAAATGAAATGAAAACGATTTTAGTTCAAACTATACAAATTACCAGCCTTCACGGGGTGCGTACTGATCTTTCAGACGGGTATCACATTCGGATAGTTAGGCAATTTCCCAATCACTGCAAACCTTAATACTATTGAAATGGATTTTGGGGCTTATTAACAAAAAAATTATTCCCGTTATTTTTTTTTACGATGCAGTTCATCGTAAACACATGCGAAAGACAGAGGAACTGAAAAACAAAACTTGCGCATTTCTAACGTGCGTTCTGACGTTGTTCGGAGAGATTAGTATTGAGAAACCTATCGATTTGTTGGGATCAAATCAAGAACCTTACGTGTAGAACACAAGTACCATACAGACTTAGTCATCACCAACACCTTCACCACCCCGTCTCCCCATAACCAACCCCCACCCCCCCATCATCACTACAAAGATCGGAATACTTTTCTTTTCTTGGATAGACAATGACATGAAGTCTAGGTCGGGAGATTGCACATAGCATCTAACTACGTTCCAATCAGTGCTAACCACCCAGGCGAAAACTTTATGAACAAAATCGGAAATTGAATACGATTGGATACGATAGCCTTGAGAAGAATGTAGTTCCCTTTTGCACCTGGAACATCCACGCCGATTTCTATGGGAAACGGTATCCATAAATTCCGAAAAAAATACTTTAACTGAGAAATCCGAAAGTAAAAGTACATTTCATTTCATTGTCTCGTATTATATTTTCTTGACTTATGCCTAATTTCCGGTCAAAAATGTGTTTATCATTTATAATGTGATGAAAAGTGACAAAAATCAAATACAGTAATGATAAAACTCAAACAGAAGACTATATGTGAAAGTTCAAAATAATTTGTTCGGATGTTCACCGTGTCAGTGAGAATACGAGCCAGATAGGCAACCGGTGAGTTGCGATAAATGTTTATGCCGGAGGTAAAGCGAAGATAATTTGATCGAGTTGTAGCGTGGGGGCCACGGCAAGTAGATAAATCGGGACTGAGTGAATGAATGGGGTCGCTGAGTATCTTAGGAGCGAAATTCTCACATGAAGTAATATCCAAACCACACAATTTGGTGATTAAAGTGTTAAAGGGAATGAAAGAACCACGACTGGTAATTACCAAACCTCAACGAAGTGTACTAAAATCCTCTTTTAACTAGTCCAGGGAAAATGTTGGTTGAAAAGTAATGTATGACAGGATAAATGCATTGATAAACATTGTTGCATGATTCCCTTTAAATTGTTTTAGGTTGCGTATAAGCATAATCGACGCAGTCTACCATCACAGGCCGTCTATAGCGACTACCTCTAAGTATTTAGTGGTTTGTTCTCTGATAGGTACGGATCTATTGGCTGAGGGTTCCCAGGGATACCGGGGTTGGGAAGGACTAAAAACGCATTCAGTGCATTCCAGTGAAGACTGAATTGGTTCGAGGGTAATTTTACTCGTGCTAAACTGTCAGACAATGATTCCCTGTTCAGTATAGTTTGAGATGGTTTGATATAAACGCACACATCGTCAGCTCATGTTTCAAAAATTTGGCAAATGCCGACATGGAACGAATACAACCGTTCGGTCAAAAGAAAACCACAAAACAGGCGAACTGATAGACATTTATGTGCGCCGGCAATATTCAGACCGAAGTTGCGGGTGACTAACAATTAACCTTGTGCGTTCAGAGAAGTTAATTTAATTTTTTAATTTAAATTTAAATTTAATTTAATTGCGGAGAAACAAAGGGACGTATCGATTGATCGTCTCATTCCCTTTGATCCGATCACGATTTTTAGGATTTTCAGATGAAACAATAAATCATGAAAAATTATCATGGTCGCTGAGCGACGACTACCTTAACAATGACGATGACGACGATGATGACAAGGACAAAAACGACGACAACAACAACAAGAACAACAACAACAGTAAACCAACAAAGGCAACAACAAAAACAACAATAATAATACTTTTAATTTTTAATTTATCAAACAGTTCGTGACAGATGAATAAATCCTCCCAATTTCGGAATCACCTCCTCCTGTTGGAGAAACAGTAAGCGTCCTATACAGTTCAAGCGGCAGCTCACATTCGTGGCGGTTTGTGGAGAGGTTAGTCCAGATGTCGCATTTTGTAGCCGGACTTCTTAAATGGATTGTGGGTTTGGTCATTAAATGCACAACTTCAAATTGCGCATGATTGTGAACCTGCCTCCCACATATCTGCGGAGAAATTTGGAGACTGAAACATAAATTGAATGGCGTCCACAGTACCCCCACCTGGCAATTTTATTCCCTAGGGTTCTCTCATCTGACACAAATCAATACAATCGGAACAGCAGTCCAGTGATGACTTACTAAAAATGCTTTTCAGCCTAACCCAACTAGGTTTATTCCACCTGGAGAGTATTCTATTGGGTTGTGGAAGCCGTCCACAGGGTAAAGGCTTCTTGTAGCTACAGACGAGAGTTCGCTGTCAGATAGAGATTGATATGTGAATAATTTGTGAATATGTGATTTGTGAATTATTTCAACGAAGTGAGAAATAAGTTCAAACGGATTACCAAAACACAAGGCGGCAGAGGGAGAAAACACCGCACAGATTGGCAAGTCTGCCTCAGATAGTGAAGTACCAGTCAAATGCAAATTCCCCTCATTTTAACAAGCAATGTTTGTTCTCTGTTGGGAAAAGTCGCGGAGGTAGTACATGTCACACGGAAAAAGGATCACGAAAACCTAGGGATTATTATGCAACAGGAATCGTGGCTGCACGAAGAAATCCCCAGTGAAATTGTACAACTGGATGAGTATAACTTATATCGGGTTGACCGTCACACGTGTCCGTAAACGAGGCGGTGTTGCAACTTACGTTAGCAACAGCTGGAGTAAATCAACCGCGGTCATCTGTGAATACCCTGCAGATAAAATTAGTTGCCACGTCATCCAATGTAGGTACCGTTTTTTGAGTGGGTATCGTTCCGTACTTCTCGGCAACGTTTACCTGTCGCCCACAATATCAGCATTGGTTACCTGAGCATAGGTTACCTGATACATTTTTTCTATCTTCGTCATAACACGAACAAGCAATTCTTTGTGCACATGTTTTGGTGATATTAACAGACATCATGTAAGTTTCCTCACCACACTGGGTCTACAAAATTGGATACAGTTTCCTACCAGACTCAGTGCACAACTAGATTTCCTTTTTTACTAATAGAACGCAGAAACGTGCTCGTTTGAGTGGCTCTGATCAATGTATCTTAAAAGTGTGTTTAACTGCATGCAGCTAAACTAACTGGTACAAGTTTATAAGAAGAAAACCCAGAAAGGCTAAGCTCCATGATTACCGCTACAGATCTTTCGGCGTTTCCAGGTGAGAACCCTTCGGCCCTCTGTGAACATGTTACGGGCTACCTTAATTTATGCTTTAACCAGTGTTGTCCACTCGAAACAGTCTCTAACCATAGAGATAGAACTTCATTACCATTACTAAAACGGCCTCGCAAGCGCAAAAAACAGGCCTATAAGAACGGTCGGAGAACCCATGTCAAGCGACTTACAATTTTGATCGAATCTGAAATAAATCGGTTGAACAAATTGTACATTAACACTATCCTGGGAAACTCTAGTTGTCGTGGCCTATGGAGAGCTATCAACCACCTGTGTGGCAGTAGCAATAAACACAAAAGGGAAACTGTCGACGTCGAAAGACTAAAGTATGAGTTTAGTCCAGTTTCACAGTGTACTGCCCTTCCAAGCTTAGCCAGCTCTACACCACCACCAACTATCGAACCCACCACGGTCCTCCAACAGCTACTTAAAACAAAAACGGATAAAGCATCTCGGTCCGGATGAACTATCACCCGTGGTACTCAAGGTATGTATGGACACGCTTCCAGTTCCATTGCCTAAAATATTCAACAAATGTCTGATAAATGGAAAAACTTTTGATATTTGGAAACTGGCCAAGATAACTCCCGTCCCAAACAAGGAATCTGGGAAGTGCCTTTCCATCACCTGCACGTCAGTCATGCTTAAATTATTTGATGGATGTTTACTGCCGTAGGTTACCGAAGACGACACACATCAGTTAGCATATCGTTCTTCATGCTCAACACTTGATACCGTTGCATACCTTGTTCATCCAAGAATTTCGGCTCTAGATAAGAAAAGTAAGACCGCAAGAATGGTGCTCTTACTCTACAAAATAAACACATTCGGCAGTCTTGATCGATCGCTATTGTTCAACCTGATTACCGAAAGTGATGTTACTCCAAATTTTGGCAGATTGATCTGTGATTATTTTAAGAATTGAGGGCAGTTCACGTGCCTCGATGCAAAAATTCCTCCACTCGTCCAGTTGCTTCTGGTGTTCTGCAAGGTGCAATATGTCTCCCGTTTTTCGTTTAAAGGTATGTCAAACAATTTCTATTTACTTCTACATTCGTTGACTGAAATTACGTGGCTGATGTTGTTTTAGGTTGCAAAGCATCGACCCTTAAAGAGGCTTCAGAAATTTAAAGGAAGCTAAGTGACGTTGTTACATGGTCCTCGTCCTGTTCCCTATCGTTGAATGCCTCTAATTGTTGTGTTTTTCCTCTTGGCCAATGTACCATATTCAGCCCTCACAGATAGGTTACCTACCCTCGTTGCCAATAGGGAATCTGTAAGGACATCAGCGATGGTAAAATACCTTGGCGTCGCACTACCAAACAATTTGTGATGGTCACTGTATATTCAAAATACATTATGTAAAGTTGTAAAGCTTTAATATTCCCCACTCCGATTGAGAATATTTTCAATTCCACACAAACCGATTGTTAGGTTTGTGAATGTATGCGTGCTCCCCCACTAGTTATACTGTTCCCCAATGAAGTTCCCCGGTATGTTGATAACAAAACTCTGAAAAACATCTCTTGATATAGTGACATCGTCAGAGATAAACTCGCAAACTCTATCATAAACAGATATCCAAGATGCTTGTGAACGTTTTATTACCAAAATACTCTCAGACACTCGTCACCATTTACTCATCGAATTTTCCAAAGCAATATCAACATCATCATCCACACACACACACACACACACACACACACACACACACACACAGGGTTCAAACTCTCATTTGCGCGGTTGGTGGTTTCTTTCGTCAGTGGAAAATGAACAAGACCACTTAGAGCAAATTGCTGTGCTCCAAATAATAACTACGGACTGTTCCATTCAGTATCCTGTGTGCTTCCGGGAAAAGTGTTGACATGTTCTAAATGAGATATCTTGTTAAATGTATGTCAAATTATCGATATTCTGACTGTAATCCATAATAAACAGCTTTCCTTGACCAGACACCGTCTTGTGGAATTATAACAGCAGTTCTGCTTTACCATTTCTAACACGTCCACCTGTTGACAAAGAAAAGGTTTTCAAAGAATTACGCAGTTGCTTGCTTCATTGATCAAGACAATATCCAACTGCTTTCAGATTCATTATGTATGGCCTCCAAAAGCCTCAGTTTGATCGCGGTGGGTGTTCGGGATTGTGACTGGTCACCTCACGAAATGCTCCCCCGTGAAGGATCGTTAGAAAGTCAAGAGAAAATATGTGTAATAACCAACAATTGTGGTGTGTATAATCGAAGATACGCGAGGGTCACTTTTATTCCTCAAAGCACATTGCGGCGGATCAAATGTAGACAACTTGTTGTTTGTTTTTATGTTTTTGCACTCTGTCCGGCCAACTCGGATACTAGATCGAAATTTATTAGCAAGCCGGAAAATGGCATCCAGGAGCCAGTTTTACCTCCAAAAGCCGGGGGTAGATGTATAGGGTTGCGGCTGGTCACCCTTACCTTGCACCTCGCCAAATGCTCCCATATGACCAAGTGTCTCAAATAGCGTCTACTGAGGAAGCCCTACTCACTGCCTTCCCGTGGTGGAAGCGTTTTCCCACCAAAGTGAGAGGACGAAAAGCCGACATCCGGGGTTAGTAAACCACTGATAGTTCACCTAGGGGAGTTGGTCAAAAACCCTGATTCCAAACCAACCAAGAGGGGGCGTACGAACCACACACACAACTTCTCATTTGTGACAAAGGTCATCGAGGTGTATTGGGTACCTTGGACGGTTGACTTCATTCAAACGGCGTATGATTCAATGAACTGGACATCAGTCCCAAATAGGCTGCTTACTCTGAGCTTCGTCCTGTTCTCTTGCAGGTCTGGTTTTCTAGCCAAAGGTTTCAGGTGGGGACCCCGAGGTTATCCCCCTTCCTCGGCCAGGGCAACCGGGAAGTAACACGCCCACACAACCTATGAACACATTGTTCAGATTTCTTTTGGTTCATATGTTGTGGCATATTTGGCAGTTCTCTGTAATTGGTTACCTGTTGAAATTAGTAAAAACATTTTGTATGATATTGTAAATTTGTATCCACAAATATGGTATAAAATGCTAAAATACTGCAATGCTGAAAATTCACTCATCCGGGTACGTATAGCTACTGCTGACTTGACTTGATGTAGTGTATTATTATCACTTCTCCCTGCCGTAACGATTTCTACAAGAACGGTTGATTGAATTAAACTAGTTATCATTTCAAAATTTTTTCTACTCTCATTCCTATCGGAACGTTCATCTCAGAAGACATCCGTTTATAAACTAGTGGTCTCGAAATGCCGATTGGAATGCTGGCGTCAGTCATTCTTAGTTAGAATGTGTTCGATCTGGAACTCTTTTTCTCTCCCCACGTCGTCTGTGCTCCAAGCGTTGACTCTTCTTTCAAACTGAGATTCGACGAAACATTAGCACACCTTACACTCCAACATAAGTGAAACTGCGTGCAGCGATGGCAGAAGCTCGAATCACGTGACATTTTACACAACGACTTGTATGTATCACTGTCTTTTACCTATAACACGAACCAAAGGGCTGAGAAAAGCATGAGCTTATAAGTTATTTCCATAATCAATCTTTGATCTTTGATCTTTGTGTTAACCATTTTGAATAAGATAATTTGGAGAAATGTTTCGATTTTCGCAACACGGTAGCTTCCTTTGATCGGGTGGAACCTTCTACCGCGATCTGGATCGCTTTGTGCTAAGAATACGTAATCGAATTTTCCCGTTTTCTGCTCAGAAGAAGCGTCCACTACTTTGTATGCCATTTGTACGAAAAAAGTGGAACGAGTCAATTGATACATCGAAATACGTTGACCGATTGACGGGCAAATCACAAATCAATATTGTGTTGGATCGGTATAAATGCGCAACAGCCTTCCGGAGTGAACTGTCATTTGTTCAATGGCTTTTCGGGGGACTCTTGTCAGCGGCACATTGATTGGTGACTATTTGGAGAAGCATGCGAGGGGAAACAGAATCGATTGAGAAATATTGCTGGCACATCAGGACTAGCTGAAGTGAGATTTCCCCGAGATAGTACCCAGACCATTCATTGATCAGTATTCTTTCGATAAGCGTTCATCTGGCACCGATCTCGACCGTCCAATAAAGGTTAGCTGTGAAGATATTTCAGGCTTCAGTTACACTCGTTCGGATTTGGACCCGCTTTCCTGAAGCATTGTTCTAGAAATGCGTTCTCCTGCCTCACCGTTTTTGAGATTCAATGCAGCGGATACCGAGACCTCATCGAATGAACAATCATCGGATCGTTGACTCATACCTGACTAAACGCGCCGACTGACCGAAAGTCAGCGGCTTTGCAATCAGAGCAACATTTTCTCAACAAATAAGGCAGTACTGTGGGATTCCAGGTTGACGGGAATATAAACCTTCCAATTGAGAACTGCTGTCCATCTTGGATCAAATTAGTGAGAAGAAGGCTGAAAGCATCGAGTCCAGTGCGGTCAGGATACGGGAAACCCGGACCGGGAACTTTCGCCTAGTCGGAACGTGATTGCAGTCTGAGGGTGGTCTTGGAAGAGAACGATAGACATATCGGGGTGTCTGTGATACAAAACACACCTGGTTTGTTGACTACAAAAATTACCATATGTTCTGATTGCCTGCTTTTTTCAGTGGAGGAAATGTAGACTAATTGTGGACACTGAAGAGGTGAAATATGGTCGAAAACGTGACATTATTAAATGTGCTGCTATCCGCGTGACTCTAGGTACAATTCCTTGCATGCTACCACACTCTAGCATCAGAATCAAAACCTGTTCCACAATTTTGTTTCCAGATCAAAATCGAAGATTCGATAGATTAATTTGATTCTATTCAAACAAATTGATGATAGAGCGCATCAACATGTTGCCACTGGAGCGTTCTCGATTCCAGCCTGTGTGATTCTCCATCATTTGACATTAGTTTGCTAAAGAAATATTGTTTGCGCTATCTAATCAGCTAAAATTACAAAACGGGGACAGTTTTATCCTCAGAATCAACCTAGGCAACCGTATTCAGTGTTTCGTAATAACGTTGGTGATGACGTAGTAGTTTAGTCGCTACCACCGGTGTTCTATGGACCATATGGTCCTAGGTTCGAGCCCCGCCACCGCCACCCGACTTTGTTGGTAGGCAGCTATGCTGTCATCCGGCGGGGCCTAGGTTACCGGTTCCCATCACTGAACACCAGGTCAGCATAACTATGGGGTTCAGCCTATCTGCTATTCATCACATAAAGGTGTATAATAAAAAAATTCGCGTCCGGCGTGAATCTATGAAATTGTTTCAAAATCGATAAACTTATTACCAAAAGCCTTGGGTAGACAAATGCTTAATTGACTTCATACTTCATCTGTTATTAGTCACGGACCAATTGATCCCGGTTCGGCTAATTCGTTGTCCTACACACAAATCATCCGCGGGATTACTCGACACGCCAAGCAAGACCTCGATTCAAGGCAAATCCACCCCATTCCCAGTTCAAGATGAACGTACCCATAAGGCTTTTTGGAAACTGCATTCCAATTAGATGAGAGACAACAAAGTCCATCATCATCAGTGCTTGATGCTGATGTCACCTCGGCTGGTGGTGATGCAATGTTCTTAAACCAGTTGCCAACTGCTCGGATCGAACAGGTGAAATGGAATTCACCCGAGAGCTACGAGAACCGATTTTCAATATTTTGTCCAAAGGACTGAGGATTTGAAGAAAGCAAACAGCTGTTCATCCAGGGCGTGTTTGTGGTCATGAGCATACACACATACACACACACGCACACACACCGAGTGAGTGAAGGCAAAGGGCGTGAGTGAACAGAGAGAGGTCAGGTTGGCCTCTCTTTGTCTTCGCCGCTCCCGGATTTAAAACGAGGTTGATAAAACGCAACAACAACACAAGAACTTTCGAACTAATCCTAATCGGTCTAGGAAAATCATTACACGACTCGACGAAAATCGTGCAACACATTTTGTGTAGTTAGATTCAGTCACTCCCTTTCTATGGTTCACAAAATCCTATCTGATGTGTCAGTTTCCCGGTAAAGGTTTCATTATTGTTTATCGCGTTTCTCCATTTTTAGTCAATACATCGCTTGGCCTCGCATATCCAGCCTAAACCAGGGGGTACTATAGAAATGGAGAATAGTCCAAATTGAAACAGAAGCCCGGGGGGAAGCGCTAAGAAATTTAGTTTCCATATATATTGCTACAAGCATTTGCGTATATAGTTCCATTGGTCTTGGATAAAAACATTATGGACCAGATAAATGGATGATACCTTCATCATTTACGACTCCAAAATAGACAGTAATAAACCTTTGCAAGCATTTAACAGCCAGGTATACGATTTACACCAGAGAGAGAAACAGACAACTCCCGATTTTCTGGGCGTCGGACGTGGTGGTATGGAGGATAGCCACATTGAAAGGATAGTCTACCGTAGGAGCACGATGGTAGGATAGTACACACGTTGTCAAAGTTTCGTCCCGCTGCGATACAAGCGGAATTTAGTGAACTGTCTAGCTTACACGGAGAGAATCTGAGACCATGAATGACAAGATGGCCCACATAAGAGATATCTTGTAGTAAAATTTACAAATTGCTAGAATAAAGGAGTTGTTGGTGAAGGTTTCTTTCAACAGAAACAGAACACAAGAAATCCTGGACCATCGGTTTTCGAAAGCCATTGCCAGCCGTTTTCCCGCGGTGCACTTTCAAAACTCTCTTCAAGGACTAAGCCATTCATTCTTTAACAGCTCAAGGATCATTTGTCACACCAGTGCCAATCTTTTGTTCCAAATCAGTTTAAGTTCACTTGTAGTGCTCGTCATATCGGACACACAACGAGGAGTTTGTCCAAGAGATTATCTGAACATTGCCTGCTCGCTCTTCGAAAAGGAACAGTGGGAAGCTGGAGCAGAGATCGTTCTGTGCGCCCCGCAGGCAATCAATAGAAACCTATTGACAGCAACACGCAAACCCCGTAAATCCATTGATAATACAGTCACTGGAACATGTTTAAATTAGTGCTTGCCTGGTGCACTCGTTTTGTGTAGAACTACACATCTGACTACTTGTTTATGTGTTTAATACAAATCAGCAGATAATGACAAACAATACGGTATCGGCAGGGTCATTTGTTCCAAGCTCAAGTGATTCTATTGTTATACAAAAAGGGAAAACTGAAACAGTATTGAAAATCGGTGCGTTTAGTTCGAGTGAATTGAATGAATGAATTGACATGTTCGCTGCGCGTTGAGGTGACATTTTCGGTGCTTGTGCAACGGCGGTGGTCTTTTTCTTCCTCTTCGGTCTATTCTTTTCTGTTTTTTTTCGCTCTGAGATATTTTAATCTTTTTTACCCATCTATTCATCATCCAGTTCACATGTGCAACTCAGGTGCACCATAACAAACAGTGATCACATTCTCACCGGATCCCAATCTAGACGATGGAACAATCTTTTTGCTTGGACTGATTTCCCTTATTTTCGGGGAGAGTTGATTCTAAAACCACAGCAGTGACCGATTGTGATGCACTAAAATGTTTTCTTTCTGACTAAATTCAGTTTCATCACATTTATCATCTATATATTAACGCTTTAGGTATGGACAATAAATTATCCCTTGTTTACTTCGATCTATGTAGTTTCTAGGCTGCATTAATGCTAATTAAACGTGCGTGTCATATTTCACGAGAGGTGAGTAAATTCATTTAGTTAAGGGGACAGATTCGCTTATTATTTGCTTTCAGACTTAAGAAAAAGTGCGTAACTCTAAGGTCCAGTTCATGCAACTTCCCCCTAATAGCCCGGATCTCAAAGTGATTGAAAATCTGTTTTCTGTTTTGAAGAGAGAAGTCAATTTGCTACCTGTAAATTGGACATTGGAGGCAAAAGTGCGATACGTAATGGAGCACAAAATAGAAAACGAATTCATAACAGAGCTGGAGGATTTGATGCCGAAGAGACTCGAAAAAGTCCTAAAGAACAAAGACAGACCAGTCGACTATCAGTGTACACAAACATTACACTCTAACTATTGTCAATGGTAACTTGGTGTAAATAAAAATTGTTTCATTCTTTTTAGTTAACTCTTAACTCATCATGGTCTAGGTCAACCACTACTGACTAAATGGAAGTATCGGCTAAATTCTCAACCATTCCATCTGCTGAGTATAAACTAGTCACGAAAATTACTGCCACATAGACTCATTGAGGCTTGTTTCTATTATTTGTGAAAAGAATATTTACTTCAGTATCATTGTTGTTGCCTATACGAACCCTCGAGTATCTCACAGGGGACCCGTTGCTTCTCAGTTTCGATTAGACCTGTACACTGTTCGGATTGAACATTGTGGTCGGGTGAGTCGGGGACGGAGACGTGTGAAAGTTTACAGTTTGAGCATTCAGTGCGTCTCGTATTCGAAGGGAACGAGAATAATTCTGTTTTCGAGAATTCTGTAATAGCTAACTGCTTGAAGGAATACGGGCTGAAACAAAGTCGAATCCAGCATCATACGCACACACGTTTTGCAAACTAATGTTCTGAACATGAGCGCCACAGAATCAGCACTAGGATAGGGAATTCCACTCACTTTGACCACATTACGGTAGACGTTTGGACGAGGGAAACTGGATGAGATACCGAACGTCAGACTGAAATTGCAATCTGCACAGAAAATTAGTGTCTATGCTCCTTAGCAAGGTTTTCACGAAGGAGGATTTCTACGGTATCCTAGCAGTTTTTTCTCTCAGGCAGATGATGGCAAACTTGACTAAGATCTCACCCCTTATGATTTCGCAATTGTTTTATTTGGTTCACGGCTGTTTATGCAAGTGTCGGATTGAATTGCCTTGTTAGGACATAGAAGTTTAGCAGTCATCGTAAATCCACTTGCCATTGTGATGTGCCACAAGTGAGAATTATTGCTGTAAATCATTCATTACTATAATATCCAACTGATTTTGACATTTCATTTGTCCGACGCTAAATCACGGAAGATTCTGTGTGCACGGGTGCTGATTGAGTGCCGTCATGACTGGGACGATCGACTGTACAATAGCTAGTCAACATCTATCAAACACCGGTATTTACCAATCCAACGGTGAAATCCACTCGGAGCGCGCGGCCCTTGACGGAGGCGAGAACGCGGCACAGTGTTACACGTAAGAGTGGTGGTGGTGCAATGGTTTAGTCGCTTTTCTCCGCG
>UZAN01047610.1:0-25975 GCA_900618425.1 Echinostoma caproni | reverse complement strand
GATAAACTGGCTGACTATCACTGAATAAGACACCTGAACAAACATGAATTGGCCATTCGGTTCAGCCCTGCTATGAGGTGGTTGCCACGGTAGTTACGGCTACAAGCTTTCCATGCGATGGATCTCGAGTTTGAAATCCCGGACGGGACGGTGGTTATGCACTACTACTGATGAGCTCTGTTAAGAGCGAAACTCGACTGAATAATTAGCTTCACTTGAATAGGGTGTTTGATCAAAGGTAACTCGGGATTTCTTGTTTTTGTCGTTTTGAACGGGAGTCGATTGAGATGGTAGCAATAGGCACAACTTCTTCACACATACACACAGGTAGAGAGAGAGAACCTAGTGGTTGTCTCTAATAAGTGCAACATTCGATTCTTTCAACACCCCACCTCCCTCAACTGAGTGGGTCTACGGATGTAAAGGTATATGGATAACCTGATGCAAGCGGAACAGCTACTGAATGCGTCGCATATTGACTTTCACACATAGCGGTTAATCGCAATGCAAAACCCATCCATACACATCACTATGACATCTAGTCAAGTTTCAGCAGTGATAACACATTATAGATTACCATTTATTTATTTATTTATTCGAAATATGTGGACGTTCCAATGCAGTTAGGGAGATCTTCGATGGTGATGAATTCCGAGTGTACGGTTTCAACCCAGAGACCAAAAATCGGCTCAGCGGACGCCGTTTGGTGGGGTACTGTCTCAGAAATTCCGACGAGAGCACAATGTGTCATCGTCGATGATCGTATTCATGGTCCAAACCGGTCACGCAGCTGTCTACTGTACAGCGCGTACAGAAAACCACAAGCATCGGAGACTGGTATGTCTCTCCTTGTCTGCCGAACGTGCTGGAAGCTATTGCCATGGGTCGTTCAAGGACTTGAGCACGAGTGACCTTGCTACACCACCACAACGCACTGCACATGTGCCCCATGTCGTCGGCAATTTTCCGGCTAGAGAGTGCATCTAGGATTTTGGTCACCCACCCAACAGTCCGGACCTGGCTCCGTGTGACTGCTGCGTCCTCAAATGTCAAGCGTATGGAATCCGATACGAGTCACCAACAGCTGCAGTAGAAAACTTTATTGAACTAGTCGAAGGGTTACCAACTTTGGCATGACCGAAGTGTTTCGACAAATGATTCGAGTGCATGGAACTATGGCACAGTGGTTTAGTTACTGTCAACGGCGTGCTTGAGACCCTGAGGTCCAAGGTTTGAGTCCCGCGACCGCTACCTAACTTTGGTGGTAAGCAATTTGCTGTCGTCCGTTTCTATATCACACCGGACCTAGCTGCGTCTTATGTGGTTGGGAACTCCAAGTCCCGGGGTTTAGGTTGCAGGTTTCCACCAATGAACAGCAAGTCCTCATGACTGTGGGGTCTGCACACTATGTTGTTCATCACACTGAGCTGTGCAATAAAAACATTGAAATGAAACAACTATAGTTCTCATGGTTCTATTGTTCAGTTGTAACCTTACGCAACGAGACGTTTGTCCGAGAGAATAACTGGGCGTGGTTCAATTGATTCTCGAGAGCAGTGCATGCGGATCCGGACAGACATGGGCAAAACAATGTGGTACACGCAGAATTGGTTCAAAGAGATTGTGGTCTCTATTTTCCACCGACCAACTAGGCATCATGGGAATGGGTCACGTAAGAATACTCTGACAAATGCGAAATTCATGTCAATAGAAATTTGTAAAACCAAAGTTGGGTAACCAGTGTTTCAAGCGCTGTTCTCATCTTGATCGTATATGTTAATGATCCATGTAAAAGCCATTCCGCCATTTGCTCATCTATCTCCCGTTCACTTACTTTCTCCTTACACCGGCTTTGATTCATTCCCGATTAACACAATTTTCGTCTAAATCACTCCGCGAGAATTCGCCACTCATTTTGATCTATCTATTTCGTGTGAGACCTTACGTTACATTGTATTGTATTGTATATAAAATTTTCAAGCATTAATGTCGAAAATTTGAATTGAAAACGTTACATGCCAACCGTCAGAGGGAACTTGCATAACGGGAAAAAACTGCACACAGACAGCGCATAGAGGAACGCTTCGCAGTCCAAGGTCAAGATAAAATTCACTTGTTAACCTCTCGCTTTGTCCGTGAATAGACGTGCAATATAGGGGACTAGTGCAATCTCAGTTTACGTTTGTACGAGACGACAATTTGTCGGAATGTAGGGCGTGTGGAGGGTTGGCGTTGGACAACTCTACATGTCGTGAGTGGTTAGAGTCTGTGAGAATCCTCTCGGACAATATCACACAAGAAGCTCTATGATACTCTGATAGCTTTGCTATTAATTCGCCCACACCGACAGAACAAACGCGACAAACGCGACATTTTAGACCGCGGTGCACGCTTTTGAAATCTTGTTCAAGTAAGCCGAGGAAATAACGTGGGAACAGTAAATTAGGATGGAGAAAACATACTGATATACAAAGATAGAAATAAATGACCAAGCCGTTGAATTTGAAATTATAAGCATGGTAGGTGGTCATTTCAGTTCTGAATGTGAGCTCACCAGCTAAGATTGCTATCTATGGTTACATCAAGAAATTGGTCTGTGTCCACCCAATAAAGGAATAAAGGAAGGTTAGTTATCATTGTGAGATCTGCGGANTACAAAGATAGAAATAAATGACCAAGCCGTTGAATTTGAAATTATAAGCATGGTAGGTGGTCATTTCAGTTCTGAATGTGAGCTCATCAGCTAAGATTGCTATCTATGGTTACATCAAGAAATTTGTCTGTGTCCACCCAATGAAGGAATAAAGGAAAGTTAGTTATCATTGTGAGATCTGCGGAGGAATGAGACAATCCAATGAATTTACCTGGATTTGAACTCATTCCTGATTGGGAGGACAGAGAGGCGGAATTTGAGCAAGAACTGGTACAGCACGCGGAGAACAAAGAAATCGGTTGGCTCAACATAAACACTTGAACATCCTTTTCCTTTGATCCATTTGAATAAAACAAGTAACACAATATGAACAGAATTGATATTGGCCATCAATTTCGCGTGCTCTCAGTCAGCTGTCTACGCACATCAAATAGGTCAAATTTTATCATAAGAATACCATATATCGATATATATATGGACGTATATGGATAACTCACCTCAACACAGATTAGCTCAGTGGTTGGCCAAACAGATCAGTCCCGTTTGTACGAAACTTTCCCATTTCGGGTTAAAAGATTCTTTCCATTTGAAGGATACATTACCGGATATTGATTATCGCCATTGTTTCCTTGCTTCTTATGATGTTACTTCGCTATTCGCTAACGTACCAGTGACGGAAACCGTGGAGGAAGTTTGTAGATATGTCAGTGAAATTGGATTTGAGGCAACTGAATTGAGAGCCCTATTGAAATTGTGTGTTTGTAATGTGCAGTTTGTCTTCAATGACACAATCTATCGTCAGATAGATGGAGTGGCCATGGGAAGCCCATTTGGACCAATCTTAGCTGATATATTCATGNGAATGAGACAATCCAATGAATTTACCTGGATTTGAACTCATTCCTGATTGAGAGGACAGGGGCTGTTATGAGAGAAGCAGAAGAACGAATAAAGTGGTTAGTTGAACATAACCGCGTCAGTTTATTTCAAGACATCTGCACGAGAAACTTAGGGATAGAATATAATACTGAGGGAAAACGCAGCTCCTGAAAAGCATGCGAAATTGTTGGCCGAGAGTTTATATGAAGCCTTCCCAAGTTCAATGGTTTGTACTATATCACTAAAATAGTTGGACAAATAAGCTAATCTTTGCTCGCGGCATTCAAACGATTCCAGTTTTTGTAACAAATTTTTTGATCAAAGAATTGAATCCAATGATGAAGAATAGTCAAAACGTTCACATCAAACAGACCAATCAGACCTATTCACACATTTGGGGACAGAAATGAACAAAAATGGGGATTGGTTCCAGAAAGGATATCTGTTGAGCTTGTAAGCAAACTGTAATGGAACACTGGACGTGTTTAGAGACGTTTAAAGGTGTTTAAAGCGTTTCAGCATAACATTTTCTCTCAAATTAAGAGCTGAAGATCTTAACACCATGGGAGGAAAACGTTTGGGTAGGATAGAAGATTTGGATGCTTTGGGGATGTGAATGATTGTGACCAGCCTCGAACAGTCGGGGATAGTAGAAGAATGAAGAAATTCATTGACAATGGAGGTGATTGCACCACATTCTAAGATTGCTGGACCTAAATTATCCGGACCTGCATCAAAGGACTATTTACAACTATCTAAAAGTTTTAAAACATCACAATTTGAGAAATGGGTCCACATAAAAAACGTTTTGTCACACGTGAGCGGGAAGAATGTCTGACAATTGGCGTAGGCGGGTGACGGCACTGAGATTATTCATCAGCGTCAACATTCACCTTCGACCGTACTTTCTTCAGTCCGCGGAGAAGTCTTATATCTTGCCACTTGGGTGTGCTGTCTCCAGTCCTCAGAATTCGGTCGAGAAGAATAACATGTTTAATCTATTTACTTAAGTTTTCATAAGCCTGGAGTAGTACCCGACAGCCGGAGTAGTGCGAGACTTGTTTGCACGTCATTGCAGTCTCTTTACCACAACAGTAGTAATTCTAAATGTAAATGATTGTTTGGTTCAATATGGAGACACACGTGAACAGTGATTAAGGAGATGATGAAAATCATGAAGAAGCCTGCCCGCCTGTTTGGTTGCCTGATCGATTCATTGAGAAGAGAAACATTTTTGGGTGAAGAGTTGCTAAAACACAATCGAATGTGGTGGTCAGATCGAGGGTGAATGTATGCTCTGCACAATGTCCATACACTTTAAGTCCAACTACCTGGTTTGAATGTCCCGCCTCCGCTCCGGATTGTTACACAATCATCATCACTCACACAGTCTGACCGTAGTAGCTGTGTTGCTGTGTTTCGCTAACCGATTTTGTCAACCAAAGAGGATGGAAAGATTATGTGAAAGCGTTAGAAGGGTAAAATGTGATGCAAGTCATGTAGATTGATGCAGAGTATGCGTGAATTCACAAGTATGTCACAACACATCATCACCAAAATTGTACAGTTAACTCCGCTTTTGACTGAAAGCTTGTATAGACTTCGGTAAAGCCCTTCATACTCTAATTTAATAAAATACATCCGGTGTGTCTGACTATTGTGCCCCTCCCCCCCNCCCCCCTCGCCTACCCCCGAAATAATTCGACCTGCATGGGTGTATCTATCGGTCTGGAATTTCTTACTTTCACCACAACGATTTTCCTGATTTCTACCTCGGATCGTCTTCCACCCCATTACAGGCCTCGCCGAAACAACTCCATGTTGTTGATAGCTGTATCAGGGCCACAGCTAATGCAGTTCTGTCATGACACAGTTCTCACCCATAAAGGTCCAGTAAAACAAGCCAACAACCACGTTACCCGCTGATTTTGTTTGCATGGTGAACAGTTGCATACGGTCCCTAATCACACTGAACTGGAGGTTGAAAATTAATGTCATGTATTGCATTTTTATTCGCTGAATTCTCCTTGTCTCTGAGTTTCCCCAGACAGTGCGTTGCCAGTTGTAGCCCTCACTAGCCTACAGTTGTTTTGCAATTTTATATTCAAACATAGAAGTGAAAGGATAATTTCTTTTTGATAAACTCTCTCTTTGATCACCATTGAATAGGTTGACGAACCAGCCAGGTCCGAGCGCTTACTCAATCCATAGTAGTCTATAGATATCGTGTTACCCGATTGAGGTGGAATAGCGAAGATTCTGTCATTTTAGTCAACGGAATGGAGAGTTGAACGACTGATCGTTGCCCATGTAGGTCTATTCTTAGGTGGATTCGGATATTACTGACACCGCACTACTCGTGCAATAACCATGACAACAAGTTTGATCCCGTTGACATCGACGCCAGTCTTAATGTGTCACTATGTACCACAAGTGGACAACCGGGGTAAGCTCTTAGTTCACAGGACAATGAGACCAATACAATTTCTAAGCTTGTACCTGGCTTTGGAATGAATTTTTTTCCCGGTCATTTTCTCGCGCAATAGAACAGAGAGAGAGAGGGAGAGGGAGAGTGATTGCATTGTACTGCCATGAATGGTATACACCCAGCCACTCACGCACACACACAGTTGAGTTCAACACGTTCATCAATGCCGTATGTAAAAAAATATCCGCCATAACAATGGAGAGAAACAATTCCGTGTGGAACCGCTTGCAATGTCTAACTACGAGATGTGGAACAATCGGAAAGTGGGCCGGTGTGAGCAGTAGTATCAAAATTATGGGACTAAGAAGCAGTTTGTTGAAAGGTGGCTCAAACCAGGCCGTGCTAAAAACTGAACCAGTTCCCAACTAAAATAATCGTGTGATAACGAAAATGAATCAGACGGTTATTTGACACCATCGCTCGTTGTTATGGTCAAGTGGTTAGATCACCAAGTTGTGACCCGGAGGTGGCGGGTTCAAACCGCTTCACCACTGCCCGTTCGCTCCATTTCTGTGTTTTTCCCCGGACAGCCTTTGTATGGCCGCGGTTCCGTCCTTCCTGAAATTGGACTGTATATTTCTATATGCAATAAATAAAAAACGGAAGTTAACAAAGACAAAAGACAATAAAAGGTCGTACAGATTTATTCACGGAGTGAACGTGTCATACAATACTACAACGAAAACAGCGGAATCCATTGTATACAACTGTTCCCTCCGGGCATTTAGTGAGAATCGGCCACCGAATTCACTGCGCTTCAAGTTCGGACATGCTGGTTGGGGGTGTAAATCCTACCCGATATCGAATTCGGTTGTCCCCTCAGTGTTAGACTGCACATCAACACTGCCTGATCTAGCGCTTATTTGTCACTGCTGGTGAAAGAATCGGAGGCTGATCTGGTTCCTCGAAGCTCAACTTGTACTTGCATTTATGGTGAGCACAACCTGCACCGTACAGCTTGTCCCGTAGTTATTTGGTCGGGATAGATAACTGAGGGTTCTATACAAGGTACGCTTATCACTGAAACGGAAAACTTCCAGAAGCGTTTTTATTACAAATCTGATTGATCGGACAGTTTTTCCGCGGGTGACAAATGGTCCAAACAGGAAAACAATGGGGAAGGGATTGGAGACAATTACATCTTCCGGGTGCCAAGAGCTTTTGGTGGAAAGAGCACAGGATTCCCAAGCATGCAGGAATCCAAGTCACACAACGGACAATCAAAATCCGTGGACCAAAGGTGTTGAGAAGACAACTTCGTGCTCATTTATTGTACGGGACCTAAGTCGCTGGAAGCTTTTGAATAAAACGAAACAGAAAGTCGGAAAACAGAATCAAACCTTAGTCAAATCTGTGCGAAAACACAAACCATCTTTTGGGGGTTGATTTCTGATTCGAAGACAAATATTTTATAATTAGGGTAAAAACCTGGGTGTCTACAGATTACACCCGTTCGATTGGTTCAAACATGAGAACGGGAACAGACTAATTCCCATAGATCGTCAGAAGCACACATGATTATGTTAGAAATAATTTCAGATCGGTGTTTCTGAACTTCCGGTTTTCATTTCAAAATGTTCTTTTTGTACTCTTCTAGCCGTTTACTCCGGAGACAGAGTTCTCTCAAATACTCCCTTCAAAATTTGATCTATATATTGGGTCTATTGATTTGTGAGATTGACGGGTTTCCCACATCCCCAGTTGTACTTCACACAATGTGGTGCGGTGGCAATGCTGACTGTTTGATTGAATCACACGACCTACCTGTTTCCATTTGGCCTGACAAAGTGTCATCAGGTCCTATGGTTTGATCACTTACCCAATTCCTTAAATCAGTATATTGTTAGTGAGAGGATGATATACAAAAGTGGCCCGCTTACTGTAACAGTCTTCGTGAACGAGCTTCCAAATGTTAACAGGCCGGATTTCACTTAAACTGTGTGCTACGTACGCATTTGTCTATCAGTTCACATTGGTCGTCCGATCACGTGACACATGTGTTCGTGTTAGACACTGACTAATACCCTTCCAATCCGTTTTGTCCATGCGCCAGTTTGACATAGTTTTAAGTCATCGGTTAATCGATTGATGTACTCTCACAATTATTCATCACATAGTTAACCCGAATCCGATCAGCACGCTCTCTAGTGTGTTCTGATTTCTTGTGGTAAGTTACGGGCCCTAAAACTACCGTATAAAGCGTCGCGGTGGGAATTTGGTCTTAACTCCATGTGTCATCAGATAAGTTATGACTTACAGGCATAGGAATAATTCTATGTTGTTCTGACGTTATCACGAGTAAAGAAGCACTTGTTCACTCATGCCCACTTTCGGGACATTTTTTCAAGCCAAGCAGAGTCAAGTCAAGAAATGCTTTATGCATCTAAAGGGTGAATTTTCAGTACCTTGCGATTTTCTCTAGCAGATAACTGAAACCAATTGCGAACAACGAAAAAAAGACAACATAAGAAATTCTATACTGTAGTAAATGCGAGAAAAAAAAATTAGTGCAAGAATTTATTCCCTCAGGTGGATGAGAATAGTCTGGCCGTTAATCGAT
Source organism: Echinostoma caproni (assembly GCA_900618425.1). NCBI lineage: Eukaryota > Metazoa > Platyhelminthes > Trematoda > Plagiorchiida > Echinostomatidae > Echinostoma > Echinostoma caproni. The sequence goes on along the minus strand of UZAN01047610.1, from coordinate 17,395 downwards.
AACCGAGCAAAGTTTGAAATCACACTGTTTCTATATGTGGAAGTACGCACAGGGAAGGAGTTGATAGTTGGAGTGAGTTCGGGTATTCGACAGGGCTTTCACAATACCTCAGTGCAGACAGCGCCCTTCATCACTTCAAAATGCTCGGAAATTAAGAAATCAATCAAAACAATTATCTGAACTCCACTGTGAGCGGGACAAAAGTTTAAGGGATTTAGAAAATAAAATGGAGTAATTTTCTTTTTCAGATCAGGGATAAATATCGGAGAGTAGTATACTCAGTGTGGAAGAATGCAGTCAATCACAAATTTACGAAATAGATTATGTGATTCGACCAGTTTTCTTGAGCCTCTATGCTCAAACTTACAGTTTTATGAAAACAGTGATTACATGAGCAAACGGGGACAGGTCATTGTCAGCAAGGCCGATTCACGGTCAAACCACACTGTGGATTGGTGGGACGGACCATACGGATGACGGTAATGTGAACTGCAATATTTGTACCTAGTCACAATTTGTCGAAATCGTGGTCTGCAAGGTCAAATCATTATCTGGAGTGGAATGGGATGAAGTGTTTGCTCATTTCAATTGTCCTGTGAACATGCTTTGCCACATCCAGCAGTGGTCTGAAATTATGAACCGTTTTCTATTTTAATTCGATATTTGTTTTTTGTGAACTGTCGATCTGTTTCTCCTTTGAAAGATGCATTGCTTCGGCTGGTTCAGTCTCTTTCGCCTATCATTTCGTGCGAGAATCTTTGAAGTGGTTTAAGACTCTCTCTCTCTCTGTCTGTTTCCTCTAAACACACATCTGCCGAGTTCACCAGTCGTGCGGAGCACGCGTGACTACGACCGATGTGGGTATTTTGAGCTGAAACTGCGCAATCGCGGGAACTGGGGAGATAATGATTGTGCACCAGTGAAATTCACTTCGTGGTTGACTACATAGCTTCTGTGAGTTTACAAACAAGGGGTGGGAAATGAGCTGACCGTGGTTTCTTTTTTAATTTTTGCTGAGACACAGGAGAGGGCTAGTTGCGTTCGGCGGATAATTCACAATCGAGGTTCTCAAACGTGGGTGTTGAGTGACACAATACGCCCTCCTTCCCTTATGGCATTTCAGAGGTGAAACATACCAGACTTTTACTACTACTGTAGGCATTATTACGCAATCCTCACCGGATTTCCAGCATACCATTCCTGCCTTGAATAACGAATTCAAATAACCAAAACAAAATGTGAATGGATCATTGTAAATTATGATTTTTTTGGAACGTATCAAACACTAACTAGAGTATATGTGATACTTGCAATGTTCTGTGGAAATTCCCACGCACGAGGAGAATGAATGAATGTCCGCCACGAATGCGAGACGAAGTCCGGGAACCGGCTCCTCCAACCGTGATATCTTTCTCCTACACCAGGGATCAAATAAAATTTGCATTTGAAGTGTATAGACCTCTTCTTTGGAACAGGAACAAGCACTGATCTGTTTGTACACAATTGGTTGGAGGCAAAAATGATACGCTGATGGTGATGATGATGCACAAAGAACGATGTGAACATCCAATTCCCTGAGGTTTTGAGTTTACCCGGACTTGAAGGCCCAGTATGCCTCTGCTACAGTGTGTGTGTACTTGAACTTTGTCTGATGCGTTTGAGCGAATATCACTCGACTGAGACGAACGATTTCAACTCAGACTGAGCCATCTTGTGTCAATAGTCAGAGCTAAACTTCAAGTCCCCGAGCGATAAGACTAACAAGAAAATATTCGCATTCGTTTTGCGGAGCTGCGTGAAATTTTTGGCTTTAGTTTCCTTCGAGGGAGAATTTTTCTACGATCAATCTCTTTTTGACTAAACTAAATGTGATTTTCACGTCAGTTTTGATTCAATGCGCATTCCGGGTCGGAACGCCGGGGTGGCTCGTTTCTAGTGTGATCATACGGAAATCAGATAGCTCGTCAACTTCGGTTTTTCGGTAACAGGAGATCCAATGATTTTTTTTTATTACACACCGGCGTGTGATGAACAGTAGTCGGGGCGGACCCCATAGTCACGAATACCTGCTGCCTAGTGATGGTAACCGATAACCTAAGGCTTGGAGTGGTGAACCACATAAGGCCTCTCTAGGTCAGGCGTAATATTGAATCGGACGACCGCATAGCTGCCTACCACCAAGATTGGATGGCGGTGACGGGCCGCGAACTTGGGACCACTGGGTCCAAACCACGCCGGTGAGAGTGACTGAACCATTACGCCACCACCACCCGAAATTATTTGATCATGAAATGTCACACACACACACACACGCAGAGAGACCCCACAAAAAGCCTCTAAAGCTATATTCAGCTGTCCTATCTTTAATTAGCGGTGTGTGATTATTATTCGAACCCGTACACGCGCGGAGGTGAGTATGAAAAGTTGCCATCAGGCCATTTGGACTGGCTTCAGTGGTTGATACCATGTCAACACGCACCACGTACCAATCAGAATGGGCCTCGTTTCTGGCCATCCCTGTATCGGGAAGTCGACCTCTCTTTGAGTGGCGGGTTTTAATGACAGGAACCCCGACAAAATGTGTGAACCACGGAGCTCAAACATCGCTAATTGAATGATTCAGTCACTTTGAAGTGATAATATTCACCGTAGTTAAATAAACTTTTCAGCCGAAAATTGTCTTGTTTAATTCTCCAGGTTTCCCTTGCTTAATTCATAGTTCCAGACGAATAAGGTAGTTCGAACACCGAGTTGTCACGCAAATTATTTGGAGTTAGTTATGAGAAGTACGGTTCAAATGACCGTCCACAGTCCTGTTTGGATATCGCATTAGTCACCTTCAGCTGGAGGTTCGTTTACGTTTGAAAGTTGAAAAATTGCCTAATGCGTACGAATGGTCACTGGCTTCGACGTTTGGTGAGACTGTCCGACTGAGAACATACACACATGCATGCAAGCACGCAAACACGCAACAAGCTACACCTATTTGCCGTATGTGAGGGACATTTACAAACTGTGTAGAGTACGTGTTTTTTTCTTTTTTATATTGAAGGGAAGCGATCACTTCGTTCAAAGTTACACCCCGGCCGCAAGTGATCCGCTCTCGACCAGATGCACGCAAGCACGGCCATTCTGTACACCAAGACGTGTGCGAATGACAACTTCACTGTTGTGTACCCCCGTGCGTGGGTGCATGCACGCGGGCAATTTGAACGAAGTCAACGAGTCAAGGAGGAAGAGGTTTGAATGAGCGGGAGAAGCGAGCGTGAGTTCGAGTGCATGCGCGCCCAAGTGTTTGCACGCGTTCTCCCAAAGAAGAGTGGGACTTCTATTCGCCAATTTGCGTTCGCTAACTAATGAGTCAGTTGCGTGCCCTCAATAGTGTGGACTATTTTCGTCCGGTCTACCTACTACAATGCAATCTATCATCATCATCATTTGAAAATTGATCTGAACGACAAATTGCGTTCACGGGGCTTGCCATAGATAGACCCTGCTAAATCTTGTCACTGTGGAGTGCTATCCGTGCACTGACAGCGCATCGAGGTGCAAATAAAGCCATCTTTGAAACGGTTGTTATTTCATGCTGCATCAACAGCTATAAATGGTGTGTATATCCCCTTGATTCCGATGTGCTCGGCAGTTCGTTTGTCCTTGTTCTGGCCAGAATCTCCGATTGGATCGAGAGTCAAAATCCTGCGATTTGAACGGTAGGGGCCAACCAATGACCCCGCAAGCCAAAGATTTCATTGTTCGAATAAAGAAGCTTAAAACACAGGTTTGCACATTGTACCCCCTGGATTATTTCGCTACATCTGTACACATGATCATTAACACAAACAATATCAAGGTTCTGAAATGCACCGAGGCACTAGCCATTCAAAATTACCATCCCAAACTATGTAAACAGCGTGAATGGCTTATCAATCTGGCGTTACCTTGGTAACAAATGTGTTTGGTGAGTAATTTTGACCGCAATCTTTCTCCGCCTTTGATTCTGTTATTTTCTGACCATCCATATTAATGACCACATCGACTGCAGTATGTGCACGTGTGTACAGATGCAGTGAAATGATCCAGGGGATACATTGTGCAAACCTGTGTTTTTGGCTTGTTTATTCAAATTCGTTACGGGGAAACTATACTTCCAATTTCATCGTTCGATTAGTTCGTCCAATTTTATCGACGTGTCTTCCCGTTACTCCTTGACGAATTAAAGATAGTTGTTTGGGTTGATGAGTTAGTTCTTTTCTATCCAACACAGCATGTTCATTCGCTACCGATGTGACTTGAATGCACAAATTTGATAAAATACCACACATTATTATTCCCTCTCAACCGAAATTCAAACTGACGCTGGTCGTTGTGTGCCGGAAATCGTCAATGGACGTTTTAATGGGTCCCGGGAATTGCGTGGATTCAGTGGAAAAATCTGCAGTGGCATTCAGCTTATACATACACCACACTAGAGTTTTACCATGCACCTGCATGTTTGGTGGGTGTGTTCCGTGCATAAAAGACCAGAGTGATGAATTTGCCCTGGTGGCTCAACTGGTAGAGAGAGCAAGCGCGGTGCATCGAGGCGTAAGTGAAGTCTATGAGTGGGTTTCTACCACACACACAAACACACACACGCCCCTGTTAAGTTTACCATCAGGTTACACGAAAGCCGAATACTTTAATTGTCCATATGACATACAATTTTAATTATAACCCATGTTTATTATATCACTTAGTAGTAACTAATGGGATCAGACGAGAAACTTGATCACAGAGCGACAATGATCTACTTTGGTTTTCTTTAGACTCATCACTGACTTTATTTTTTCCGATTTCGACGCATCCAGAGTCAACGAGGGGTAAATTGGAAAGACAGGATGCACTGCTCAGCTCATTTGACCTTTTTGCATCTCGCCAGCAGTGTAATCCCTCAGACAGGACACACGAGTGCTATTCACATGATCAGCGGGTAAAATATACTTCGCTGACAACTATTCTGTCCACAGGAAGTGCCCAAATGAAAAAGCTAATACTATACAGTTTAGTGCTCAGTACCAAGTCGATAAATTGTGACAATTTTAAATATTGATGTTGCAATTTTAAAAACATTTACCCACAGCTGATGCCAATAAACCAATACAGCGAAACCTGCTATCGACTACTATTCATGGAGTCTGTTTTCATGGAGCTGCGGACTGAAACTAATACAGTGAGAGCGATGAAACAATCCTGCCACTGTGTTAGTGCACATAAAAGTTATATAATCATGGAAGGTAAATTGTCGAATCAGATAGTAAAATTTGTTCACAAGTTAAGAAATCAAACTATGAATAAAAACAAACGATGAAGCTCACCAAAGGATAGAGTTAGAGGGATAGAGTGAGCGCGCGTGTATTTTCGCGCACATGATGACAGGGAATCGCACGACTCGTTCATCAAAAGATTGGTGACGTGAGTGTTTTCCAGCACATATGGGGTGTAGTTTCAAACAGTGTATAGTTCATGTGAGTAATGGATGATTTGATTCAATCTCAAAGGATACATTCGTCGTGTATATGTCAAATGATGAGTGAACTGAAAAGCTAGGAATAATTGGACAACTATTTTGGACCTGGTCGGGTCTCATCCGAGGAGTTCGAATCGATCGACCCAACTAGGGATCAAACCAGGGACCTTATGGTTGTGATTTTTTCCAACCAAGTCAGAACTCCGGAGGCTAGTGCTGATATGAGCGAGATCTGTGGCCTGCAACAAGCTCGCAAAAGTGGGTTGTGCTATAGCGTGTAAACGAAAAATGAAAATCTCTCTGATCAGCTGCCAGGTGATTGAGTGGGTAGCATGCTTGCGTTCTGCCAATGAGGTCCCGGGTTCGACCTCCAGTTGGGTTAATGTATTGTTGTCGTTTCATAGCGATCGCTTGTACGTTTTACTCAATACATATATATATATATATATATATATATATACCAACTGGCAAGTGGCTTGTCAACGTATTACAGCCAGTGAGAAATTCTATGATCAAATAAACCGTGAAAGACACTTTTGACATGGTAAAACAATGGGACCAACTGAACATTGCTAAGAAACAAATGGCTTCGCTGAACATGCAAGTATTATTTACCAATGTTCCTGTTCGTGAAGCTATTCGAATAATTTGGATCACATCGAAAGAGATCAAGTGAGAACCATTTTACTTGCCTTCGTCTTGGAGAGACTCTTGCTACTGTGTACTCTAAACATCTCACTTACATTCCAAGGAAAGGCATATAGATAAAGTGATGGCGTAGACACGGGAAACCTTTCGGATCAGTATTTGCGGATTTATTCATGGCACACTTGGAATCTCCAGCTCAGAATTTACTCGAACAAACAACGTTATTCTCATTAATACGGATAATGTGAAACAGGCCAAGAATATCCTTAAAGGCTTCAATCGACTACATCCGAACATCCAGTTCAGCATGGGAACTGAACAGAACAATAGGCTGGGCTTCCTTGACGTAAATATCACCCGAAAGGCAGATGGAACTATGTCATGATCGGTCTATCGTAAAACATTTTGGACAGGTCAGTACATGCACTTTGGATTTTTTGTGCCAATTGCATATACACGTGGTGTTGTTCGTACCCTATTCGATAGAGCCCGTCGAATTTGTACTGGTGACACAATATCAAACGAGATCAGTTTTTTTACGTCACACGTAAACAAGAAATGGTTATTTCGAGGAGTTTGTTGACAAGCCCAGTAGGTCGAAAATTGAAAAGCCCGTTGTTGCGTCAGCGTCTAGATTAGAGATCACGATTTATGTTCCATTCAAAGGTGATGATGCAACCAATCTAATCTAACAACGGTTACGATCGGTTGTCAACCGGACTTATTACGCAGCCAAACCCAGAAAGACAATCACGTAATCGGAATTTAGAACACATTCCAAACGCAAGGTTGTAATGGCAAATTCCACACAGCCGCTAACTGGTAGGATCTGTGCTTACAAACCACCAAGCTCGTCGGTTGCCAAGCATTTATTGATGATGCAAAACCTCGTGGATCGCGAGGATAGCATTTCGAGCGATTTTTACAAATGATAACAGCAGAATACCTAAGATCGCCGAGGCGATTGCAATCGACCGATGCGAACCAATTCTGTGTGAACAAAATGACTTGTTCATCACCTTGGCTTTGCCTTGGTCACGCTTCCCTCCAACTTACAAGTGTTAATTTTGTAATCCATTCCCAAACCTTATATGATCATTGTATTGGTCTGCAGTAGGCACCATCTGAGCGAAATACCGTGAAATTGTCGTCCGGGACATAAATCATGCTGTGTTGCTATACTGGCTTCTCTTTTCAAATTTATCAAGGAAAAAAGCTTGTTTCAACAATAGATTTGTCCTCAATAAAGTTCTGTTAACCAAACGTAATTTAAGACGTATTTTCATTGAAGATTCCTATTGTAACATTTGAGAACAAAACACGAAATATCGAACAAGCTCGTTTTCGATAACTTCCTCTTCAGGCTAACGCAGTTATAGGTACAAGGCATATCGCATTTGCATAACGTTTGACCTGTGCGTGTGCGTGTGGGTTGAATTGGTAGATATAGTTTGTTGTTTATGTGTGGTTTATAAGCAAAAATGGAGTGGTGAGTGGATGGGAAAGGGACGTGTCATAAGAGGGATTAGGACTGAGTCAGGGTTAACCATCACCGGTTTCGGGTACGAGGTCAATCGCAAGGGTCAGCGGGTCATGGAAAGAGTCAACTCCAGTCATGCAACTGAATTCATTCCGAGGCCACGGCAGTTGAAGTGCTTTAACGAATCGCTTTTGGGAACAAAGCGATGGGTTAAACAGACGAATCTCTACTGCCTCGGTTGTTGCTAGATGTTGTTGGCGAACAGCCTTAGATGGATAAGGAGGAACTCGGTAGATCACCTTGAAAACGTCTTCATTCACCGTATGTCCTGTATTGGCGAGGTGTTCGACAATGCCACTAGTCATAGTTTTTCCATCTCCAGTAGACAACCAGGCTGGTTTATGTTCCGTGATTCTCTGAAAGAACTGCCTGATGGTTCTACCTATGTAAATTGCCGAACATGTGCAAACAAATGCGTAGGTAATCATAGCAATGGGCAATTTATCTTTGAGATTCCTAGAAATAATTGGTCGACTGGTGAACTAAAGCCGTAAATGTGCTGCGGGAAATGTGCGTGCGAATGTTCTTTCCAAGCGTCGGATTATTAGCTCACTTTTGTGCTCCGCTTTGTAAGGGAGTCGCATGTCTAAGTCTTTCTTATTCACTGTTGTTATAGGAGGTCCATTGGGTGTCTCAGATAGATTTTTCCAAATAAACCGTTCCGGGTAACCATTACATACAAGTGTTGGTTTTATTTTATCCAATCCTTGTGGTAAGCTTTCTTCTGGGCAAATATATATTGCACGGGCTGCGAGGGAACGGACAAGGTTCCGTTTCAGTTTCAGTGATACGAAACTAGCCAAGTGGATATATTGCCCAGTCCATGTTGGCTTGCGATAAACACTTTTGTTCAGATAACCATCACTACATTGCGTGAGATTCACCTCAAGAAAATGGAAGGTATCTACTGATTCCACTTCTGATGTAAAAGTAATAGCTGCGTGTGCCTCATTGAATTTTCTCAATGGCATTTCCAACGAGGTTTTTTCGTGTGTCACGAAGAAGATTTGATCTACACAACGACAATAAAAAGGTAGACTATCTATGATTGTTCTGAGTCCATCGTTTTCCAGTTTGGCCATGAAGATATCAGCCATTCGAGGTCCTAGTGAAGGACCCATCGCTACTCCGTTGGTCTGACGATATATTTCATTGTTGAAGGAGAACTGAACGTTGAATAGGTAACGGAGTAATAGTTCCTTTAAACTAGTCAGTCGAATGCCAATGTTGATTTCATTTTCCCCTAAATACTCACATAGGTATGAAATCGTCTTCAAAAGTGGCACATTAGTGAATAACGAAGTGATATCGAACGAGGCCAGCTTCAGTCCGTTTATGTTCTTTTCTCTCACTAGCTCTACGAACTGGAACGTGTCTTTTAGACTAAAACGTGAAATATGTCGACGGACCGGCTCCGATAAGTCTGTAAGACGTATTTCGTAAGCTAACTACCATTGTCGGAACCCGAATAGGATAACCTGTTTACTTTCTCCCAAATTTTTAAATTATTCGGTAAAAAAAATCGCATAAGTTGTTAATTTATCCCAATGACATTCATCTATTAACAATAACAAATGCTGAAATAATCCCCCATATATCTACTGGGAAGCAAATTCACCGATATGTTAAGCGTGATACAATAACAATCTGAGCAGACACGGGAAAAAAACTGAGCAGCATTGATTGCGACCATCGAGCTCGCGTCAATTGTTTATAAACAGTCACATGATCATTTGGAGAGAAAAAAATAGACGAAACTGCTAGGCAAATTTGATCTCTTCATTCAAATGTATTCGTCAAGCAGATTTTAAAATGCTACACACCACAGGAAGGTTTGGAAGCTAATCTGTACACTGAGTGCCATCCTTGTTAAGGAGCGATATTAGTGCGTATATCCACGGCACTCTTTGAGCTTCGAAATCCTAGACTTTCACCACGTTAGAAACCGAGACTATCCGGACGGGGTCTGCGTAGCTAATTTCACGTCATGGATACCCATCTGGTACTATCTTTCAAAGTACCAGACATTGATTACGTTCCCGAACCAGAATTTCTTCGAAGGGCACTGTGAACTTTTAGTTAAAATTTGAATTTTGAAGGATTGGGTGACATTTGACCAATGACTAGGCGACGGTAGTATAGAGATAAGAAAGACGAACTATATCATTCAGTGAACAACAAAAAAATAACTGTGAAATTATCAAACAAGATGTGTTTTTACTTGCTTTTCTGAGACAATAACAACAATTGTTCTTTCTCTGAACACCAAATGTTGCTTTCCTCTCTATGTGGACATTTTCGGAAGGTTATATATAGACATAGGATTTACAGTCAAAATCAATTTGATGTGTCGTTATCTCCAAGCTGGTCTGAAAGCATTTACTCCCCGGTTGTATCCGATTGCAGAAGCGTGATACAAGTTACCACTACGTCGCAGTCCAGACTGGTGTCCGATAATATCATATACAGAAAAATGTAAATGGTCCATTCGTCGGCTACGGGAAAATCTCATTGTTCTATCTGGGCAGCAACTGGATTTGTTTGGGTCCGACAGGCTGAATAACACAACCTCCCGGTGAACACGTGTCTCGTATCCATGGTCAATAGCTAACATGCGATATATGATGTATTTTATTATTTTTTTTTCACATTCGGTTAATCGATTCATCAAACCGGTGTGAGTTACGGGCCATCACAATCCATCAATGTGAGCGAGTTGAAAGGGCACGAATTTGGAAATCAAACTACGCTGCAATCGATCGTGTTTTCATATACACAAATAGATATAGGCATAAATATCATGAATCTTGTCATGGACGATGAAAATGACACGTTCTTTCGTCAGCTTCAGTGGCCCCGAATCCGGCGGGCTTTGCTAGCTTCAACCGTGTAAACACAAACACCCAAGAGAAGATTGGATTGTGTGTGTGTGTGTGTGTGTGTGATTGAGGAATTTCTACAATTCCTATCAGGTGATCAACCAGGCTTTTTTATTTTGTTTTGATTAGTTCGTTGAGGTGAGCAGTTCGATCCGGAACGGCGCTACACAATCCCCCCCCCTGGAGGCTTGTATCGTTTCTACCAACGAACTTTAGTTTTCATTCCAGTCCACTGTTGAGAAGATGCTCTACTCAAGTGCTCCGTCAGTCTGTCACGACCGGATCCCGGGGACGAATGTGAAGGAGGACAACACTAAGTTTTAGGGATTTTGCGTAGCGGTAGCCTGTTGCACAGTCTCTGTCAAGTTCCCTCGAGAAGAAAACAGCCCTAAGTGATTCACTATCTCATCGCTCCAACCGAGTAGCAAAGAACTCGCACAAACCCAATGTCAAATTGAGTTTCCCCGACCGAAAATGTCTGCATCAAACAAACCTAAACTATCAAAACAGCTCTTCTTAATTCCGGGAAATTTCGGGAGGGAGATGTATACGGGACAGAACAGTATGTACTCAAGCACAATGCACAACAAGATCAATTGAAAATCATCGCCAAAATTCTGGAACATTGTGTGAAACAATTCATGTGGATTTTCTGAATAGCAAATTGAAACCGAAATAGAACAATAGCTAAAGCTTATCATACCCCCATAGGATTTTTACAAAATGTTTTGAATAACTTCACAAAAGGAAAATAACAATGATAATAATGTGTGCGATCACTCACGGATGTTGAAATTTTAAGTGTTCCAATGCTTTATCAAGTTGCGATCTAAATAGTCCAACTGTAGGAGCACACACTCCAGCAGATGGGAAAGAATTCCATACGCCGCACACTCTAACTGCAAACGAGTGATACCGGCAATCAAGGTGGCTGTTCTGGATTCTAAACTTTAGTGAATGTCCCCTGAGGTGAACATTATGGGATAAAGTTAGCATAGAACGGCAAAGGTGGTTGGGTTGATGCAGCGTATGATGTCAAGATTAGGTCCCCCCGATTTGCCAATATTTGCAGTCTCTCTGAGTATGTCTTGTTGTACAGACCTTTTACCTATCTTTTGCCAGCCTTTGCGGAAGTTCTAGAGCCTTTCGGTCGCGGTTCAAACATGGATTCCACACACTCGAATGGCGTATTTCGTGTGTGGCCGAACGAACGCTGATAGCAAGCGTGGGAACAGTGCACTTTCGAACTCCCCGAAAACACATCTGAGTGGTCCAATTTGCTTTAGAGCCATGGATGATGCTTTGGCATAGTGCATGGAACATCCCACGTCCTCATGTACCATAACTCCCAAATCCCTTTTCTTCAGTGACATGCGGTAGTATTTGGTTTCCCAGAATATAGAAGAAACGAGTCTTATAGCTTTGCAATTCGAATGGTTGAACTCGATGTCATTGGCGATTGACCATCGGTGGGCTTCATTGATCATTTGTTGGAGTGCTATATAATCCTTTGGATGTGTTACAGTTCTCCAGATTTGAACGTCGCCCGCAAACAGTAGTGTAGTAAATTCAAGGACATGTGGTAGGTCGTTTATAAATGCAAGAAAAAGACGAGGCCCTCGTCCGGATGCTTGCGGATCCCCTCGGGCAGCGGTGCTTGGCTCAAACAGTTAATCACCAACATGAACGGACATGATTTTTTGTCAGAGAAACTCCTTCATCCAATCGATTACCAAACCTCTTACATCATAGCTGTAAATTTTTCGCAGTAGACTTTGGAAATCTTTCCGATGACCGGCAAAGAGCAGTGGACAGTTGGGTCGTCCTTTTTGGGACTCGTCAACAGTGAGCGTACTTTTTGTGTCCCTACTGTCAGCACTCGAGCCGTTAATCTTTCGGTTGAAACTTCACAACCTTATCCCTGAGTCATAGGGCTATCACAAGGATTTTCATCACCTTTAAATGTATTTAACTTGTGGAGAATGAACGATATCCCAAAGAGGTGAAACCTACGACCAAGATCATCAACAGTGCTTGTTTGCTTGTGTCAAAAACCGAATGAGCTAGTTCAAGCATTCACCGTCCAAGTCAGTTGAGACATTTATTTCCCGATTTTAAGTTTGAACAGCGGGAAACGGCAGCGGAGTTGTAGGTTAACAAATTCATATCAGGGCAGGTTTCGCTACATCCTGGCACATGTATTGTATGACAGACGACAATTACGACATAGTCGTATGAGCATACTTTTATCCGTGCGAAGACAGTGACTGATTGACAGTCAGGTCTTTTTACACGCACATATACATACACAAATACACACACACACACACACACGAACCTGAGAAGCCGGGTCTTATTGCTAGCGTCATCGCCATAGATGTTGTGCGATAGATGAGGCGGGTTGTGTTCGATATCCTCAGATAAGTTTGGGCGGAGGTTGTTCATGCCGTAATAGAGTTGGATTTGCTTGGACTACAGTTACGGGTGATGTGTGGGTGTGCTTGTGTGTGTGGGTGTAGATTTAAGGGATCAAATTGGAGAATGATCTATGATCATGTGACTCCTCCGTCAGTTGAAATCCAACCCCGCAATCGAATGTATTCCTTGGTCCGTGTACGAAACTGTCCATCAGTTCTGCCAACGCACCGCCTGAACATCAGAATTGATATGTTCCGTGTGAATTGACGGACAGAGTGGCCGCGACTGTTTTGATAGTAGTATAAGTAGGTTTCACCACTGTCCTCCATCGGTCTGAGAAGAGATTGATTCCTTCACTGTTGAACGGGGGGTGGGGGGGGGGCGGCGAGGTGGGGTGCGTTTCAACATTCTTCATGGGGACTTGATATACTAATAGGTTCTGCCTTGGTATCCGATTGAATTGATTAATAAAACTGTACGGCTAACCGTTCACGTGAACAGGTGATTTGAGTTTCAGAGTCTTGGAGGAACTGACTTGTTTGTATGATGAATTCATCATGTTGTAAATGAGGCGTGAGCCGAAAATCCAGGAATCACTGGACACCTGTTTTGACCTGGTTGGGTCTCATCTGCCTGCATTCTACCTATGAGGTCCTGGGTTCAACTCCCATTTGGGATTCTCACTGATTGCTCTTTGTCTAACACTCCATGTAAGTTAAGTTATCCTCAGTGAAAATTTTCGTGCTCGATGGAGCGATGTTTTTGCTTTGAATTGATTGACGTGAGACTACAACGTTATAGAAGCAGATGCTGTTGCGATATACAGTCCTACGAATCAGTCCGCATTGTCTCTTTGTCATTGGATTCACTGTGAGAAAACCATCCGGAGCTTCTCACAACAAGAAACGTGTATTTTTGCAGTCACTGAGATAACCGTGAGACGAAGACAAGTTGGCCAATCACAACGGAAAACACGACAGACAACAACAACAACAACACGGAAAACGTATTGTGGTTGTCCGTTGTGAATAGCCAACTTGTCTTCGTCTGACGGTAGTTGTCTCACTGACTACAAAAGTTAATTTGTCTACATGCGTGTACGGATGCAGTGAATTGATCGTGTATATTTCAGTGTACACTCCTCGTACGTTTGTGAATAGACAGATCGTTATTGATCCCTACCCATTTCGCCTAGTACAATAAATGAGATCTTTAAGTCATCTTGATATTATTGTTGTGATTGAATTGAGCCGGATCTAGTTTGAATTACAGGAGGTGTAATGCTTGAATCAAACAGTTTTTCCCCCACTGAGCTCAGGACTCGAACGATCTATCTGAGTGACACAAATTTAGACTGATTGACGAGGGAGTGGGTGGGTTACTTGATAGACCACGTTCAATGATTATTTGGTTGGGTTTGAATAGGTGGCCTATGTCTAATAACAGCTGTGGATTTTCATATCTAAATATTGTCTGTTCTTGGTGGCATGCTGGTTACATTCGCATGGGTGATTTTCGTTCAAATCTGGTCACGTTTATCGGGACCAAAAACATTGGATTCACCTGATCTGATTTTCCTAGAGTACAGTACACTGTGAAATAAACTGGCCAACAAGTCACGTGATCACTGAGGTTTCCCATTGTGGCATGATTGTAACATGACAGACATGCGGACTCACCTGTCCTCAGGGAAATGAGCTAACGGATTGTACGACAGATCAGCATGAATCGACAGCTTAACGGAGTCAGCTAGACATGTCATTGTCGGATGATCGACATGGCGACTGTTTTCGCTTCCGAGTACTTCAATTATGCACATCAGCATGATACCAACCTAGGCATGGATACCGCCTACACACTTACAACCCGTGTGTTGCATCAGCCGGACGTGGTTCCTTTGTCCTGTACTGGTATTACAAAACAAGCCATGCGTTGCACAATTCATTGAATGAGACTGGTTTATCGGCCCAAATTAAAAAGAAAACCAAAGAACTAAGTAAGTGTTGGACGAAAATCCGATTCCGCATATGCGGAACCATTAACTGGATAAACAATTCAAAACTTCCCTGTGATGGACAACAGTGTGAAATCGAAACATAATGCGTGGTGGTCCAATCTCAGGTAGCTTGACAAACTGATGCCTGACCAGACGACAAAGGTGACGTATCTAGGATACGAACCAAATCAGACAATGATTTGTCCAAACAATTTCAGTCGATCTAGTAATTTGATTGATGGGTGTACGAGGTTGTAGTTGAAATCTTGATAGATCACTCGCCTTCACCCCCACCCCCTCCCAGCCTCAGCCCCAGCCACCCCCGTATTCTCTGCCCCCTGGGGGAGAGGTGTATGATGTTGTTTAGTGAACGCGTAAAAAAATCTTTTCCGGATGGAGAACAGATAGATACATACTATCTGTTCCAGCTCATCCGCTTTGAAAGATGTCCGAATCGCGTTTGTTCGGTCGAGGGCTGAGAACAAATCGAATTCACAATCACTGAACAAACTGAGGTGTATAGAGTTTAGAAAATCTGCTATTGCGCAAACAAAATGCAATCATTTGCGGTCTAATACACGAGCATCAATCAATCTGATACAGAGGGGTATAATTTCTTTGAAGCATATTCTATCTATAATTAATTTCATGTGAACATGCTCATTAGGATGTGCTCATCCAACGGGGGTTGGGTGATGATACATTTCCGAGCTGATCACAGTTGTGAAGATCTGTTTGCACAAATATCAACAGAATAATTACACACGTGTTTCATGTGATCATTCTGACTGCCGTAGTGTCGTACAAACAATGCCCAACGGAGTTCTTTTTCCTCTTCAACCTGATAACCAGGAGGCCGAGATAAGGATTTGATTTTTTGTCATTCCACGTTTATCTCACAATGACAGGCGAATGTGTAATCAGTAGGGTACATCGGGACAAATGTCCTGACTCAATCACAACAATTGTGCTTAATCAGTGTCCATTTATACCGGATAAACTATGGAGGACTGTGAAACAAACAGATCCAATACTGGTGAGAGTCAATGAAGGGAACTATAGAGACCGATTTCGTATGTGTCCATGATCGTAAGTAGAAAAATGTTTTGATTATAGTGGCAAAGTGCTGGGGTGGCGGGTGAAAATGGAGTGCTTGAAACAATCTCGCTGCATATCAGTATCGGTCCCAATGAAAAAGTAGACCGAGGGACGAATTGGTCCGGTGGGGATGAAACAACCGAGCGATCGATCAGAAACGCTGGAAAGAGGGAAATGAAAAATTTCCAATTAAAGTCCGACCGGCTTTTGTTTCACTCTCGTGTGAATAAGATTTGACAAGCGGAGACGTGAAGCTTTTGTTTTGTGCGGATTGAAAACTTGTCGTGAGAAATGCATTATTCTCCTTGATCGAATTCTGAGGACTGGAGACAGCACACCCAAGTGGCAAGGTATAAGACTTCTCCGCGGACTGAAGAAAGTACGGTCGAAGGTGAATGTTGACGCTGATGAATAATCTCAGTGCCGTCACCCGCCTACGCCAATTGTCAGACATTCTTCCCGCTCACGTGTGACAAAACGTTTTTTATGTGGACCCATTTCTCAAATTGTGATGTTTTAAAACTTTTAGATAGTTGTAAATAGTCCTTTGATGCAGGTCCGGATAGTTTAGGTCCAGCACTCTTAAAATGTGGTGCAGTTTCCCTAGCTGGTGCAATCACCTCCATTGTCAATGAATTTCTTCATTCTTCTACTATCCCCGACTGTTCGAGGCTGGTCACAATCATTCACATCCCCAAAGCATCCAAATCTTCTATCCTACCCAAACGTTTTCCTCCCATGGTGTTAAGATCTTCAGCTCTTAATTTGAGAGAAAATGTTATGCTGAAACGCTTTAAACACCTTTAAACGTCTCTAAACACGTCCAGTGTTCCATTACAGTTTGCTTACAAGCTCAACAGATATCCTTTCTGGAACCAATCCCCATTTTTGTTCATTTCTGTCCCCAAATGTGTGAATAGGTCTGATTGGTCTGTTTGATGTGAACGTTTTGACTATTCTTCATCATTGGATTCAATTCTTTGATCAAAAAATTTGTTACAAAAACTGGAATCGTTTGAATGCCGCAAGCTTGCCTATCCAATAGTTTCACTTTAAGAGGGCTTCCTCTAAAGCGTTGTTCAACAATTTCTGATGTTTCTGAGGAGTTGGGTATTTCCTCATCATTATTTTCCACATATAATGGCCTTTTTTTTGCTATGTTTCTGCTGCAAATGTCTTGAAATGAACTCACGTGTTTATTTGAATATAACAAGTAACACAATATGAACAGAATTGATATTGGCCATCAATTTCGCGTGCTGTCAGTCAGCAGCTGTCTACGCGTATTAAATGGGCCAAATTTTATCATA